>JAODLI010000008.1:2104980-2127372 GCA_027575585.1 Percopsis omiscomaycus | reverse complement strand
GGGGGGTCAAAGAAGGGGGGGGTTAGATAAAAGATTAATTTATATATATATATATATATATATGTATTCCCTTTTTTGATGATGCACAGAGAAACACAAAGCACACTTTCAGCAACAGTTATTGCAGTTGCATTTGAACCTAGAAGGCAACAGGTGGAGGAGGGATCTTCCCACGCCTTGGTGAAGAGCAGTGTTGTATCTTTACACTCTGTGAGTGTTGGCTTTATAAATCACAGAGCCTCCGGCGTATAGGTGGAGTATTTTATACTCTGTAGTGATGAATGGGTGGGAGGGGAGGGGTTTCTTCACAATGCCAAACCAAAATGCTTTGATTTTTTTGTTTGTTTTTCCACGTGCAGCTTTTGTCCACTCGTCCTATTTTTGTATTTTCTTTGTTTTTCCCACACAGAGTATTTTGAAGATGAGGTGAAGATTTTTTTATTGTATTGAGCCTCTCAACTGTGAATTGATCAAAGTAGTCTGTGGTGTCCATTTTGCAAGCAGTGGGGTGTGTGAGCAGAGATTGGAGACAAGGTTGGGGGGGGTATGCCGCTCTATGAATAGTGGCGGCACTGTACTCTGTTCAAAGTCCTTTGGACTATTATACCTCTTAATTGGACGTTACCTCCCACTGACAAAATACTGAGGGTACATTACTGCGGTTTTTATTTTCTATTTTTGAGTGCTATGTGGAATGATACTGCTTCTATTTTAAAGTGCAGGCTCTCTTGACTGCAGTAGAACAATTTCTTTATGTGTTTTTGCCAACATTTATTTGCAGTGCTATAGTAGACTAAAAAAATATCTTCTCTAGCTTGACCTCTTCTCTGTGCGACACTAAAGGCATACATACATTCTGTAGGGCTACCGTCAATTTCTCATGTTGTACTATTTAGGTATTGGATTGAATTGAATTTTAAGCTTAAAATAAATCTGAAACATATTCTCTGAATAACAAACACATTTAGAGTGAATAAACAGCCTGTGTGTGTGTCAAGCAACTCAGAGTGGCAAGTCCTTTGCTGGATATCTGAATGACATGAATAATGATATTATTGTGTAGTTTCCCTAAAACTTCTGATGCTTAAAGGTACCATTAAATTGTTCCGCACAGAAAGTCAGTTTTAAGCGCTTTTAGTTGCCTTACTAAATACAGAGAGATATTATCCTCCCATCATTTCCATGTTTTGTTTGAGTAATTGTCAAATTATTTTGGGAAACCGTGCCTTAGAACAGCTCTCCTGCTCTGAGACACTTGGTGAACGCAGGTTCTTGGTCCTATGGAACTGATTAAATAAATAAAAAACAGCTTGATTTAATGTCTTACTGAACCTTTATCTTAAACCACATACATGTATAATATATATACAGACTTTGCACACAAAATGAGCCACCATCTACATACTATCATCTGGGTCCAAGTATGTCTTGATATGATAAGTAGTGAGTTCAACTCTCATCACATTTCGATATCATCGCAGTGCCTTGAAAACGATATGGGCATATGTTTTAAAGAGGACATGACATTTATTTCCTTAGTAATACTGTACAGCCGAATAGCGTATATGTACAGGTTACAATGGGTTAACTGATTTATGTCAGCCCTCATAATTTATGGGACGTTATTAAAATAAAAATAAAAAAATAAGCTGCTCATACTTTCATACTTGTGCATGTTGGCCAAAAGTGATCCAGTATAGCAATTGCTGCTATAGTTCTTTGTACCACAATGTTTATTTGTGTCATTGCTGTTACATTTTGTACATTTATACAGTTTTGATACTTGATGGCATTCTCTTTGGCAAGATGTCTTGTGTGATCAATATGTAATAATTTTTGCAAGTGCACATTTATAATTGATGAGGATAAAATGCATCTGGCAGAAATGGTACATGGCAAATGGCACATCAAAATTTGAGGTAGATTACAATACTTTTAAGTAAACCACTCAACGGTCATCCTGTTCAAAAAGCAGTGTGTATATGTATATGTACATATTACAAACCTTTTGTAAAGAGATTTATTTTTATGCAAATAAAGCATTTGTAAGTTATTGAATATGTTGTGTACATTTTCACTTGTAAATGTCATGTAAGATCAAAAATTGTTTTGTATTTTTTCTTTATCTGCAATGTATAAATAACTAATTTATATATAAAATATAAACTCCAATGACCTTTTAAGTTGCTATTCATTTATTAATAAAGATGTTATGACTCTGTTTTTAATCAATTAGCTGAGTGTTAATTTAAACTGTTTGATGGACATGAAAGCTTGCATACACATGTTCGAAGGCAGTCTATCTGCAACTGTACCTGCCTTGATTTCCTATGTTGGAACTCATTACTTATTGGTGGAACACAGTAGGGGAATCTTCTCTGGCTTAGGCTGAGGAAAGAAACTGCTCCCTGCAATGATGTTACCCATAGGTTCCTACAGTTAAATATCAGTTTTGATTATCAATATTATACATCTCTGGATATATGAAATGTAGTAAAATGTTTCACCAAAGTGAATAACCATTTTCATGTCAAAATGACATTTTTAAATGTTTTTGAGAAAACCAGTGGTTATTTTTGTATGTTTTTACTTCAAACAACATATTGGTGTTGTTTGCAGTCACAGTGACATAAATATTGATAGGAAATAGAAAATTATAGAAAGGGGGAAATTATGAGACATTGTGTTAACGGTAGGAAAGGAAGCAAAAGGCAGCAATCTAGAAGAAATGAGTGAGTAGACAAAAAGAAAATTGAAGCCATGTCCTCTAAAATCAAATATCAGACTGTGTAATGGCTGAAACCAGACCCCTTTCAGAAAAACATACCACAAATAAATTAATGTTAAAATCAGAAATGCAGTGGTTTTATGATTCCTATATGCGCGCTTCAAAAAATATAAAAGCAATGATGCCTTTTTAATGCCATTTATTGTGTTTGACGTGCATTTTATTATTGCATTTTAAAATATTCATGTTTCTTTATGAACTATTTGTCAAATAGTCATTTGACAAAAAACTTCCATTGAAATTCCATTTCTTCAGAAGGTAGCAATGTGAACACCAGTGACAGGCCCAAAATTGAAACAGACCCAGAGTAAAAAAAGAAGTGCTACCACTGCCACGATAAGGAGGTCCCCCCCCCCCCTTTACTGTTCCCAGAGCAGCATCTATTTATTAGGGTCTATGGTCTCCACAAGGAGGTTTGTATTTCACAGTCCTATCTAATTGACTCGAAGCAGGACACCATGCAAAGCTGATTGGTATTCAGTCCTGCTTTGCTTATACCATAGTCCAATCAATAGAAGGAAGTGGGATTTATTAGACCAATTATTCTTTAACTCATGGGTTTGTGACGGCACTTGTAGGGTCGTGGGCAGTTTTTTCCTTCATTCAAATCCCAGTATTACACAGTCATTGCGAACACCGTCGGGTGTTAGGTTAGGCTGACTAAAAGTAGCCCCTCATCTGCTCTGCATAATTTGTCTAAAGCTCTGCTTGTCTTTGTCATCAATGAGGCGTTTTACGTTTGTCTATTGTTGACAGGGTCCTTTGGGTAGTGGCCCGTCGTGGATGCAGATGGGGAACTGTTGAGTGTAGTGAGAACCAGGGGAGTCACACATTGACAACTTTCTGTCTTTCATTTATCCTCTGAGCATTGCTACGTTGTTTTAAGGGTTTAATATAAATTGAAGTGCTGGGCCTAAAATAGCCATATGGCTTAATATGGACATTTTAATATTAGAATGGATTAATCATAAATTCTTCTCTTCTTTCAATTTTAACTGACCCTCTAAAATCAGTGTTTAACCTGCAGTCTAAACATTCCTTGGGAAATGCATCTAGTGCGTGGTTGGCATGTATTGCTGGATGTTACACTAAGGTCAATGAGCACTAAATCACTACAAGCTTTGGTTGCGCTCTTGCATTCTGAGCAGCGGAGGCCCTTGGCTGATTCAACACATTTCTCAGCTGGCTGAGAGTTTTTCATCATGAATCACAAGCAGGGCCCCATAATGTAACCGCATGTTGTGGCCTGGTCTTTGTAATAGCCTGCGTAGTGCAGTGCTCTCATTCTTTGTCCACTGATTGTTAAACACCTTTGACCAGCTGTTTATACGGTTCCTTGTTCGATGAATTGACTGTGTATAGCCTTCTTAGTCGAGGAGC
This sequence comes from Percopsis omiscomaycus, assembly GCA_027575585.1. NCBI lineage: Eukaryota > Metazoa > Chordata > Actinopteri > Percopsiformes > Percopsidae > Percopsis > Percopsis omiscomaycus. Next base: position 2,123,204 of record JAODLI010000008.1, on the reverse strand, counting down.
GTGGGTTTTAGGTTTCCCGGAAATATCCTAGCTCAGAAATGGCTCTCACTCATTGACTTAATACAGAAATACCCAACCTCTATGACTGGCGTGGCTTTCCCTGTGCCCAGCAATCTTTTCACGCAGTCCTCTGACAGTCACCGCTGTCAGAGAGAGCTAATACGAGATCTACTGCATATAAAGCGATGGGAAAAATTAAGAGACAACTGCATATTCTTGTGAATATAATAATCTAAATATCAAAATGAAAAAAAGAATAGAAAAAATATGAATGTATTAAATATATATGTAATTGTATATAGATATTATACTTTTAAAAATTGTCAGTGATCTCTTCATTCTTTCCATGGCTGTAGATGCTTTGAATTTTTTATAGATTAAAACCATCAGATAACTAAAAATAGGTCACTTCTAACCACATTACGCTTACAGAACATTATCTATGCAAATGGAAAAATTAAAAAGAGTTACAACCTCAGCACCTGCATTATAAGGCCATATGGTGCTGGATAACTGCATATATAAACTGTATGTATATGTGGTTCACATAGATCCCTCAAGTTTTCAGCACATAAAGGTGTATTGGTACCAATCCCTCTCTCATCAGTGGTTAAATTGATTTATGTTTTAATATAAAGCTTCTGACCTACAGTATGAAAATAAATCACTGCTCTGACAAGCCAGATCTATAAGGCATCAAATAGGGAAGGTGCTGTACTGCATATGCTTCTCTTATAAAGGAACAATACATTACAAAGATTACATTACATGATATACAATATGTTATTGCGATTGCCTCAGCTCTCACAACCTCAAACACGGTGCTCATGAAACTTGCCCAAAAAACCCTCATGGAAAATATGTGATTATTTATACAGGGGCTCAAAACAACTTCACAAGCATTTGTACTCGCTCCTTTGCTGGTTGTTTTTTAATTTTCTAATTATTTTAGTTTCATATTTACATAAAAACAAACAAATGGCACACCAAGATCATGCTTGGAACAGCCATTTCCATATTTTTTTCTTTGACTTTCTAATTATTTTCATTTATATATGATTTTAATAGTTAGATGGTTTAAATAGAGGGTGTAACATGAGTTTTACCATAATATGTACTGTACAGTCAAAGGGATGTGAGAAGTTTTTTATTTATTCATTTATTTTATAACTGTATATCTTGAAGCTCTGATTGATTGTCTTTTCAGTATTGTTTTTGCAGTCCATCTTACAAAACCCACAGCAAGTGGGGTGTCATCGTTGAATATCAAATAATATGCTAAATAATTCCAGCAGTGTAAATTGGTTGTCAGGCAAAAAGACACCAAAAATGGTTCCTTTAAGCAATGTGATCAGAACACATACTGCGCTAGAGGATGAGAAAGCAATGAATGCATATAGTAATGCTTTCTTGTCAAGGAAAGATTTTGGGGTCATATATAAGCTCACAGTTTAGGCCTGTGTTATCAATCATTTGAACCAGACATTTTGGAGTTTCTGTGTTGCTTCTAAAATGCCGTATTTTTAATGTATTTCCAAAAAATGTGGAGCTGAGACAAGCAGAAAACTAAAGAGTGTGTCGTGATGCTAGCTAAGTTGCTGACACATTTGTCTTGAGAATATAATTATTTTTTTGTATTTTTTTGATGATAGTGTGTTCCACTGGATAGCTTGCAGTTGTTATTGTGGAAGTGGTATAATAAACAAAACATTTGTTTTATTGTCAATTGTAAATAACATTGACAGTAAAACAATACCATACTTTTTTTTTTGCAGTAATACTGTGGTACTATGGCCTGTTTCAGTAGGTGTTTCAATTCTATCTGCCCTTAGATTAATTAAATTAATTAAATTAAATATATATACACTACCGTTCAAAAGTTTGGGGTCACTTCGAAATTATTTTAAATGGAATATCTACATAGGCATACATAGACCCATTTTCAGCAACCATCACGCCTGTGTTCCAATGGTACGTTGTGTTAGCTAATCCAAGTTTATCATTTTAAAAATGCTAATTGATCATTAGAAAAACCCTTTTGAAAGTCTCACAAATGTTCCTCTTTGCGGTCTAAACACCTCAAACTTAGATTAGTCGGTCCATAACCCTTTGTTTCCAATCTTCCTCTGTCCAATGTCTGTGTTATTTTGCCGATCTTAATCTTTTCAGTTTATTGGCCAGGCTGAGATATGTCTTTTTCTTTGCAACTCTGCGTAGAAGGCCAGCATCCCAGAGTCGCCTCTTCACTGTTGAGACTGGTGTTTTGCGGGTACTATTTACAGTGTACATTAACAATGTCTACACCGTATTTCTGGTCAATTTTATGTTACTTTAATTGACAAAAAATTGGCTTTTCTGTCAAAAAAGAGGAAATTTCTAAGTGAACCCAAACTTTTGAACTGTATATATACAGTTTATATTTAAAAGGTCTCGCATTGATAAATACAGTACGCATTTAAAAATGTGTACTGTATAAGGGCAAGCTTTGATTAGCATAGTTGATTAGCAGAGTTGGCCTACCTGTAAGCATCCTTGAGCAAGATGCCTAACCCCTATCTGCTCCATGTAATAGCATCATGTAACTTTTATCCAAAGTGTCTGATAAATGGCCTAATTGTAATGTAATGTAATGTCATGAAAATCACATACTGCCAGTCAAGGAAAACATGTTGCCTCTATGTTTCAGATTAGCAACCGACCAATCACACAATGTAAATCCATAAGAAAACCAGGCACAGATTTGACCTCTGGATGGTGGGATGGCAGTCGCTTCTCTTGTCCCCGTCAGAGCAGGGTTAAAATGCCAGTGCCTGTTATTGTGCCACGGTTGTCATGGCTTATATGAAATCCTTTTTCCCATCTTGAATACATTCTGTCAGAGAGGAGAGGATCCAAATGCTTCTTGGTCCATTTTTGACGGGGGAGTATCTGTCAGAAAATGGCTGGCTGGCTTCCTCCGAGACAGACATGTCTTAGATAAGTCATTTCACCATTCGGCATATTCCGTGGTTTTATTTTACTTTAGACTTCTTTGACATCCTGTCTAGATCTCTATTAACTCAATGATTTATTTGATTTCTATCATAATCTCATTCACTTGAATGTCATTCATCTTTTACCCTACGTTTACACAGATGACAAAAGAGGAAGACAAAGTGACCGGCTGCTATTCACTTTTAATGAAAGTTAAGCAATTTACAGCGACAAGAGACAAGTAATGGTTGAAAACTAACTAGGCGGGGGGAAAATGAACTTGAGGTCTATATTATGCAAATTCTGAGCGATGCGACACGGTGACTACCAATGGGAGTGATGGCAGCGTGACACACATTGCTGAAACAAACGATACAACCAATAAGTAACCACAAGCCAGGAACGCACATACCTCCCAGGAACACCCAGGAACGCCCAGGAACGCCCAGGAACGCCCATAGACAAGCGACAAGGTTTTCTTCTTCTTTTGTCGTCCGTGTGAAACGTAGGGTTAGACTTTGCTGTGTATTTCGTGACACATTTAGGCTGCTGTCAGTGGTACCTTTTTTTCAATCCAAAGAAAACCATATTTTCCTTTTGTTTGCCATCAAAACTTGTCAAGGGGGACCAATATAATTCTAATAAATGATTTGGCTGGTTTTCCTTTTTAAATGTCACACAGCCATTAAACTGTATTGTGAGCCAGTGCAGCAAATGAATTGTGTAGACCTGTGTGTCCAAGTTGTTTAGTAGGCAAGTCTAATGTAAAGTCAAGCATTTCTTTTTCAACCGTGACCACCGCACATTCCCTGCCTTTTCCATATTGTGGCCAAGCTCTCAAACACCAATAAGGGAAATGGACCAAGATAAATTAGTAATACTATTAATTCGTTTTGGAAAACACGTTTTCCACAGGGAATTAAATGGAACATATTGCCCACCTACTGCACATCTTTAAAATAATATTTCTGCAAAGAATCTCTTCAATCATTAAATGTCTGACCTTTCTGTTTGGAAGTATAAAGGTTTAAAAGGGGTTTCTTGGAATTCATGATGATCATTACATTACAAGCCAAACAGAAATGTCAATCTAAACAAGCCAAGTCTAGCTAGCTACGTGTTCATGTAATCATCTTGACCTTTTAACAGATGCGATTAAAAACTCCACTTCCACTCTGCATTACAGAGGTCTTTTTAAAACAAATGGAATACAAACAGCAGTGGAAACATTCCATAATGACTGCTCCCCTAGGCCCCAAGGGAACCTCCTAGTACTGAAGCCTATATTTGAGCTGGAAAGAGTTTACGCAGCCAGTCGGAGTGGCGTGGCTTAGGAGTATCTTCCCCTTCACTCCTTAAGTTACATGGTAACACCGCTTAAACCCCAGCATCCTAAAACCCTGCCTCCCAACATCCTCACAAAAGCAAACAGTCAGAGTGTTTAAATCCATCTGGGATGCTCAAATCGGATAGCTGGGTGACTGGCTGTGGTCCGTGTAAACGGCTGTGTCTCTTGGCTGTGGGGCTGAAGTTTAAATGTTTTCTATTGTGTATTTGTTTGTTTTTTTCACACAGAAATAGTTGCCCTGGTTGGCTGTGGTGCATCAGGAATTGCCATACAGCTTTAGCTTTATGTAAATTAGATGCACATGAACAAATCAAGCGTTCCCCAATCGCCCATCTGAGTATATATCCATGGAGCCGCGTCATAACAAAACACTAATGATAGAGGTGTCTCTTTTATTGTCATGCATTTTTCAGAGGTTGGGGAACAAATCTCGTGGGCTCAACAGTGTGCTTGGTGATACTCATACTAATAAAGCTCCTTAAATGGAATAAAGTGGGACATATAGTGGGAAGCTTCCTGAATATTCTTCACATTTCAGTGAAGAAGCAGTATTCTCTGTAGACAGAGTTAATGTGAGTTGTCCTTAATGAAGTAACTTTTATTCATTGTTATTTTCTGTGACTGCAGCAATACATTAAATGGGCTACAGGCTATTCACGTAATACAACCTCTGCCTTTTGTTTTTCAGTCAATCCGACTCCTACTGTATTTAACCCTTGGAAAATGTAATAAAATCCCACCGTGAGACTGCTGTCACGATATCCCAACAGTCCCCATTTAAGAACACAACCTGTATAAATGCTATGTCAGTAAGTTGTATTTGGAAAGATAGATTGCCAAACCACTATACAAATCCATTTTGAGTGGTTTCTGATATATGAAGTGCCCTGCAGGGGATTTGAACATTGTTGAAGCAATTTCCTGCTGCATCTAATGCAAGCCGTAAAAACAGGGAGCAATGTGATGGCAACATTTGCCCTCTTTCCATTCACACCACAACAGTCCCTCTGCTGCGGCTAAGTCTCAAAAGGCCAAACGTGGTTTGGCCAAAAAATTTGTAACAATCACAGCTGTCACAATGTGATTGCCTCACCTGTAACTGCAATCTGTGTGAAGACGAGATACATGTAGAGGCTGAGCAGAATGTGTAGGAATTCGTGTTTAGCTCTAGATATACAGCCATGGAAAACATTTTGAGACCACTGCACATTTTAAAAAATAGAATAATATATATATATATATATTAAATATAAATAAAATTGTGTGTGTGCATATGTATACCTATATATCTATATATAATATTATTTGCCCGTGTGTTTGTCTGCTTAGCATTCCCTCAGTTTGATGGTCTTCAAACAAATATTTTCATATCTGCCTGAGGGGATGCTGGGATTACATTCAATCCTGTTTGGACAGCACTGAAACAATCATTTCAGTATTAAATACAGTTTCCCTCTGTCCTCCACAGTGATTGTTACGTGGGCACAGACTGGGTTTAAACGGCCTGCTTGAACCTGGCACTGTTTTGTTTTTGTTGTTGTCGCCTATTCAAATGTGAATGAGAGCTTTTGAATAGGTGAACACGTTCTCAAACATCACATTTGAGCTGGCAAATGCTAGTCAGCATAAAGGGCACAGTGACTGTATACATTTGGTGTGAAGCAGTCAGTTCTTTATGTAAGTGGTTTCGTTTACTTCTAACATTTACTCTACAAGCTTCTTTGACATTGCTATCTAAACAGAATGGAGATCTTACCTTACCTATCCTTTAACAGAGGCCTAGTCACTGCCACATAAGGGGGATGGGGGTCCGGATTTAGCCAAAGTGAATGATGGTAAAGAGGGGGGGTGACAGAGAACATTTCCCACCTAAATGATTTGAAGAAATGATGTGGAGAATCACAGAGAACTAGTGACCTCCAGTGGTGGTTCACTGTATGAATCTTAATGCTGACACACCCAGCGGGATCACTGTGTGCAATAAAACACACGTCATACTGTATTCAATAACGCACCCCAGCACCTCAGATTTATATCTGAAAACAGTCGTGTGTGTGTTTGTGCTGTAGGCTACATACAGAAATGATAGCGTAACCCACCGTCTCCATCACACAAACATGACATTTTGTTATGTTATGTTAACCTGCGGTTGGTTTGTCCTGTATGTGACGTCCTCTTTGGATCAGGGGTGTGAACATGCAGTGACGCATATAAATAGAATTGGCCATTGTCACCTTGAATGTTACACAATCACAGAAAAATATGCTGTATGCATGATGTAACCCTTATAAGCAAGACTAATGACAAAATGGGTGTGTAATAGAACCACGGCTTTCAGCGATGTGGGGCTTTAAATATTGCTTTTCAAAAGGCATTTCTCTCTTCAGAGATGCATTTGAGACCTTACTTAAGACCTTAGACTTTAGGCCGGTCCTCCCTGGATGGTTTACATTTGCCGATGACTATCAATGATTAACTACGCTGCGGACTGAGGGTCAGAGCTGACGGGAATTGAACAAAATGATGCCATTGTACCCGGCTACTGTGTTCAGTTTCATTTGCCTTCATTCGTGTGTAATAAAATTGAAATTAAATAAAGCAGACTAATTATGTATCATCACAGGAAAAAGGGTTGTGTGTGATACAAATGTACCAGAGTTCGAATTAAGCCTGCAGATCCGTATTGACAGGATAAAGGAATTAATAGACGAATTTGTAGCGGCCAGCTTCAAATAATTGCCGTTGGGGAAGATAATCTGAAAATGCCATTGAGCCTAATGAGGGATACTGTACATCCTCCCTGGAGCTAAAGTCCTGTCTCTGTGGGAAACAGCTGATAGCAGGTAGACTTTGCCCTGGAGGGGAACACACACTACAGGAAGAGAAGCTGGGCGCATTTCTGCGAGTGTCACACCAGAGGTAGGTGACATTTGAATGGGTTAAAGCTGTTGTTAATTGATATACATTAGGAGACCTGTGTCAGATCCTGTTGAATCTTTTTTAAAGGCTTGTTAAGCATTAGCGGTGATGGATTTATCTCACCTCACAAGTGATGTGCGTACCAAGTGCATCCTTCTCCTATTTAAAACTAAGTTAAGATAGTTGCTGTACACTGTTCACAGACTGCAGATAAATAAGATGAAGTTCAAAAGACTGCTTTATATTAGCCTATATAACGTGCAAGTCTTTGCAGCGGCAATGTCAATGTGAGTCTTGTGTGAGCCGGGAAACAGATGATTTCCTACCTGTAGTTGCTGTTGATGCTTACAGAATTGTGTGAGTAACTGTGCAAATAATTGCTTTGCCACACCGTTCGTGATTAATACCAAGCCGGTAATGTGAGGGCAATATGTTACTTCACCTCTTTATATGGACTAGCAGGTCCCGGTTTATAGACAATTGGTTTCAATGACAGCTAAATTCCCATAAAGACCAATAAAAAAAAACAGCCTGATCATAAAATCTTCATGCAGTTCTGTGGAATAGAAGTAGAGGTGAAAACGGCCTTAGACCTTTATACAATACTTACGTACTGTATCCACATTTAATATTTCACACCCTACAAAAAAGCTGTATTATTGCCTTCAACATGACTGTATAGTCTCACAAACTTGATTACGTCTGTTTCTCATTGCTGTTCTGTATCAATCCATGTATCGTTGCTTATGGTTGAATTTGAGCAGAATGGACCAAAACCAAGGCAACGGTGACTATGGATTACGCCCCCCACCTTATAACAGCCCAGCATATGAGCCACCTTATAACAGCCCAGCATATGCTCCACCTTATAACAGCCCAGCAAATGATCACACCCCCTACCCAGGGATGAGCTACGAGGTTAGTAGTGCGGGTCTTACTTAGTTTATGCAACGGGGTTGGAGATAACTTTAAAATTAGGGCTAGCTTCTTAGGTTGAAGGCAGGCAGTCATATGCTGCTTTACTGTGGCAGTTTGTGATGTCACAAATCCTGTAAACCAATCATAAAGAAGGTTTCAGTTGTCCTACCCAACAAGTGTGACGTGAGACACACAGGCCGTAGCCATGGAGTCAACAATGGGGGGGACAACATTTTCGAGGGGTCTGGGGCTCCCCCCCCTAGAAAAAAATTCTAAATTGAAAACAAATTTCCTGCCTTTACAGTATACTATATGAATATGCAATAAATAAAAGCTACTAGCCTACTGTCTACAATAAATCACACATGCAGTATATAGTGAATTATATTTTATCTGACTGTCTTCGCATAATAAAGAAGGTTGTTCTTATTTACTATAGGATTAATATACCATATTTGGGACATGTAAAAGCTTATAATGATACAGTTTTGTGCACAGCTGTGGTATTTTAATGTGGTATCTCCAGGGCGGGAAAGGAAACCTAGCCATAGTGTCTCCCCCCGGTGGCTATGACAACCCCGTCCTACCTGAGGGAGAGCTGCCTGGAGGCGTCCAGCAGTTTAGTGAAGCCCCGCCCGACTACAGCATCGGCTTTGTGGAGGACAACTGCTTCAGCGATGCTGCTGTAAGAAGAGGTTAGCGCACAGAAATAAGGACACAGGGAGTGATAGGAGGAGCGTGTGGTGAGCATAAAAATCTACACAAGAACAAAAAAACATACATATGCAATGAAACATATGTCGTTTTAAGGCAATAGAACTGGATTAATAATAGTAAAATTATTTTAATTAACTTAAAATCATCACCCGCAGAAACAACCCACTGCTATAAAGCGCACGTGTCCGTGCATGTGCGACTGGTCCCAAATGAGCAATATATACGCTCTCATTTGCCTTGCAATGTTTTCTTGAAATTGATTTGAAATTGAAAATTGTTCACGCTCTCTGCTTTGGCCTGCCTCCCACACAGACCAAATCATTTAAAACCTGAGGAGGGGATGTGGATTCGATGAATACAAAAACATTTGGAAATGTTTGTGGCATAAACCGCCTTTCCCCATTTCTGCCTCATTATTTCTCTCTGTCTATAATATTTTATATTCAACTGGATGTCTGTATGCTTTTCTCTCTTATTGTATGTATGTGAAATTGGATGTAGCCTATGTCTGTTTTTTCTGTTATTGGACAGTATTTTGAACTGGATGTCTTCTCTGTCTGTCTGTTTTATATGTTTTAATTGGATGTCTATCTGTCTGTCTGTCTGTCTGTCTGTCTGTCCACTTGTTTGTGTGGATAGGCTTCATAAGAAAGGTCTACCTGACCTTAATGAGCCAGCTCCTGGTGACTGTTGGGATCATCTGTGCTTTCCTCTACTGGTGAGTAACTGCTACAGGGTTTATTCCTGTAGAATAAAAACATTTTCCTCCACTCCATCCATCCACAGTGTTCCACACAAGTCACGTAATTGGAACATCAACAAAATAAGTTCCGATCCTTGCACACCCGTTGTGACGCGACTCAGGTACGCCGCCTTAATGGATCGCTCGTCAGGGAAGAAGTGTTGTTGTGCCATTATTATTTTCCACAGCGGTGTTTGAACGCCGCCACATGAACTGCTTATCATAAATTCAAGTGAGCTCCCACGTGCACAATGTACTGTCCTGTGTTAATATTGAATAAAAACCCATTTGTGCTGGTTCTATAAAACAACTCTTGTTAAAACAGTCTCACTCACTAACTTTCTTTTCCTCATGTTCAAGGAAGGCTCTCAAGGAATGGACGTGGGACAACTACTGGTTCGCCTACATTATGATGTAAGCGATCACATGAAACCAAATGATTTACTTACAGTAGATGGTTCAGTAACGCCTCTTTGCCGCCCTACAAAGTCTCCTCTGGGATATAATCCAAATGAAAATGTCATGCCACGATGTCCACAGAAGTAAATCTACAACTGCAATCTTATTCTAATCAAACGGCCAGCTAGTAGGCTACAGTGTGCATAAATGATGCGCTCTGGGAATTCACGTTCTGCACACGGTGCTTTGTAGTGGTTTACAGTTTATTTCTTATTGACGATGTAGTCTATATTCTGTGTGAACTAGGGTGGCGGTGATGGTGCTCATTGTGCTCCTGTCCTGTTGTGACAACCTGCGTCGTCGTGTCCCCCATAACTTCATCGCCCTGGGTTTGTTTGTGAGTACAGGCAGCGCCAGCCAGGCATCAAATTAAAAGTCCAACACACCTGCTCTGTTCAACCTCATCCACTGCCGGTTTCTGTGTGTTTAGCTTCTGTTTGCTTGGATATATTTTTACTTCTTTACATTGTCTTTTTCTCACTCTTTCTCTCTCTCTCTCTCTCTCTCTCACTAGACTGTGGCAGAGGGCCTCATGCTTGGATCTGTCACAGTGTAAGTAAGAAATAATTGACAGATTTGACTGATATGATTTGTCCATGCCATCAATAAAGCTAAATATAATATAATATATACTTACATAATCAGTTAAAATAGTTGGAAATGGCTTGCTTCGCAGCGTTAGGTGGCTGTGTAAACTTGACTTTGTGTGCTGCTTATAAGTCGGATAGAGCGTCGCTGGGGTTTGACAGCATCACGCCTCACCATCAATAATTCATCCATATTCATAGGAAATGCCAAAAAAAATAGTCTTTTAGTGATATATGATACGATATACTGTATGACATACAACAGACTAACTAATGGCAATTAAGTGTTTTCTTTTTAGTTCAGAAAGGTGACCTTGGTAACATACCCTACAAGTTGCGGCATGTTATGCTCTTTATACATTTGATGTTTTGTGTGCAGGGGTTTTGATGCTGAAGCTGTTCTCTGGGCAGTGGGGGCAACAGCCCTGGTGTCCTTAAGTCTGACTCTGTTTGCTATGCAGTCCAAAGTAAGATCTGCCAGCTATACTCTGAGCTTTGTCTGCAGTGCAGGAGTACAATATAATGAGTCATATTGTGTTCGCTATGCAGTCAGTGGTAAACCTTCACATTCTGAGCCCGGTGCTATGCGGCCAAAAGATAACTTTAATACGTTTTGTTAGCTGTGAGGATCTCTCAAAAAGTGTTTGTTATGCCAGAGAGGTACTGGGAGTAGCGTTAGCTATGCACACACACAAATAATTTTCTCTGCTATCCGTTACCTGGTTATTTGAAGATGCTTAATTTCTTTTCTGTTTTGTATTTGTTTTGCAGTCAAACGTAATTATTCACGTTAGCCTGCATCACTCTTCCATCTTCCAATCATATCTGTTGGAACGCAATTGTGCCGCACTTTGTGTGCTTTGCCCCCATATTCAATAATTATCCAGCCCCACTATTACCATAAATGTAGTGTCCTGTATGTGGATATCAATTTGGTTCCCTTCGTGTTCTACAGTGGGACTTCACCACGGCCAGTGGGTGCCTGTGGGTGTTTTGCTGGACCCTCATATCCTTTGCCTTGCTTTGTGTGATAATGCGATCCAAGGTAAATCAAGGGGCCAGTTTTTAGTTGTTGAGACATTTCAACACAAATACAAAAGCTACAACAAAAATACAAAAGCTACAACACAAACAAAAATACAAAAGCTACAACACAAACACAAAAGCTACAACATAAATACAAAAGCCACAACACAAACACAAAAGCTACAACACAAACACAAAAGATAAAACACAAATACAAAAGCTAAAACACAAACGTAAAAGCCGCAACGCAAACGCAAAAGCTAAAACACAAACCCAAAGCTACAAACCAAACCCAAAAGCTTCAACACAAACTTAAAAGCTAAAACACAAACTTTTGTGTTTGTGTTGAACCGTAGTTTTTACACTGAACGTATTACTGTAACAGTGATGTGATATGGAATGAGTTGGCATTCTGCTGGACTTGAATGCTGAATAAAGCGAACACACTGCACTTTGAAATCCCTTCACTAATCTTGGTCAAATGCAAGCCCATGTTTGTTCTAGTTCACAGTCATTCATATGTAGATGTGGCATTTAGTTGATTTTACACTGTTATTTTTCAAAAATTATGGAAGATATTTTTTTGTATTACAGCATTGTGAGGTCACATGTATACAATTGTTTATTTGACTTCAGGAATTAGGTATTGATATAATATTTTGTTCAATACATTAATATATCACAAGAACAAATAAGTATCCTTATCCACCGTTAAGTCCACATCTAACTGTATTCTGATTTTCAACAGTATGTTTACATTGTTTACGCCTGTCTGGGAACCTTGATGTTCTCCATTGTAAGTACACAGAAATTGCCTTTTTTTTTATAAGAGCATGAAAGCACCATGAAAGTAGACCTAATGTAAAGGGAGTTTGTAAAAACATAAAATAAGTAAAAATGCTTGGCTACTCGCCTCTGCCGCCCGTCACAGTGGTTAATTTTAACAAAGGAACTCTGATGTCCTTGCCCTTTCATTTCAATTACACACTGCTTAGCAGCAGTGGGCTTCAATCTCAAAGTCACCTCTCTATTGTGCCTTTGCCATTAACAGAAAATGTTGTGACCCAGCCTTCATCAGGCTGGACAAAGGCTGTGACTACACACAGAGCTGAATGAGCCATCTGAAGCCCAACTTGTTCTTTCAACATCACAGTTATAATTACTAGGGATAAAAACTAAATAAAAAAACTAATATTTTTAATTAACGTATTATTTATGGCTGTCTAACATAAGTTTTATTTTCTCATCCGACCTTCCTGTTTTTATATGCCTCTCAAATACTCGTGCACGCAATTGTGACAATATTGTGAATATGATAGTTTGTGTAAACGATGTATACCGCTTGCATTCACACAAAAAAATACTGCATACTTTCTCTCTCACTCTCTAGTACTTGGTAATGGACACCCAGCTTATCCTGGGTGGGAAACACAGGAAGTACACAGTCTCACCTGAGGAGTACGTGTTTGCCGCTCTCAACCTTTATCTGGACATTGTTTCTCTGTTCCTGATGCTACTACAGCTCATTGGGCTCAGTCGCTGATACCACAGCAGAACCAGTCTGCAACACAAAGCCACATCTGCACTGTCTTCAGGAAATCTTGCTTCAAATGGTTAATTTATATTGCTGTTAAGATGCTATGATAATGTGCTTTTTAAGTATGCAGATTACTCAAACTATTTTTATATTGCAAAAGTATTATTTTAGGAATTGTTTTAGTGTTGAAGATTACAAATCAAAGAATATGTTTAATAACAAGTCGTTTGTCTGGCACAATGGTTTTTTTTTATTGAATTTCAATCATTAATCAAGACGTACGTTTTTATTATTGTAACATAGTTGTTTCGGACCTTTTCAATACTCCACTACATCCCGAAACTTGTCGAATTGTAGGTCTCCTGTAAGGCTATGCACTTCAAAATAGTTTCCTTTACTATTATCAGATAGATCATTGGAAAGGAAGATAAATGTATGTAGGACTATTAGAACTGAAAACCTGAAGAACACTTGTTTCAATATAACAAAGGAAAATATAAATCTCAATTCATAGTTTATTGGCATCATCACACAAACATTTTTCTTTCATATAAAGAGGGAATGTATCAAGTATAGACTATGAAAGTGCAAATAGCATTTCAAGGATTAGTTGCTTTACAAATAGAAAATCGTGTGTTACAAAATCATCTGGACACTGAACAAGAAAAATAAAATACAAAATCCATGTAGATTTGTATCCATTTCATGCACTGCATTCTTTTACCGGCCAATGAGAAAATAGTTTTAAGTCATCTGCTCAACCGCCATTAATCATGTACAACAATGTTAGCTCCGTTAACCATATGGCACCCACAGTTTAACAACTTCAAGAAACATTTCCAATACATTTAGGCTATATTTACTGTTGCTCTGCTACAAAAAAAAAGAATTTACAGCAAAGTCAGACAGCAATTCGTGAATATTGATTATGAAATACTAACCTTACTTTAAATCCATATATTCCGTAGATCAGGGATCAAAACATATGAAATCTAAATGTTTATTCACGGTCCAAAACACGTTTCATGTCGACAGAACCATTTACTTATTAGAATTACTTCCTTTGTAGCATTGTCAGTTAAGATACACAGTAGATACAGTACGTCAACTCTTTCCAAAGTCACAGATCAGTTTCCAAACCACAGATAAACCAATTTTAAATTATTTATCTAACTGCAATTCTTTTTTCAATAACTCATTACAAGATGGGATACACTAAGTTACCCACAATACACAATCATAAAATCTGTGTTATATATTAACACTTACTAAAAATAACCCCATAATCTCATATTAGACCATAAAAAGGGAGGCAGCAAATATTTACATGAAAAACAAAATTTTAGAAGGTCACATTCAGACACTCACAGTCTAAACAATGTGTGAGGGAAATCACCTTAAGGTAACTGGTGTATTTTTTTTGTTTGTTTTTTTGTACACACCATTAGTAAATACTGTTAAATATGCACTTAGGAAAAATAGTGTGTCCAAAAGACGAAAAAAATTAAAGAAATAACGGTGTTTCACATAAAGGCACTGTGAGGAATTGCGTAGAGAACCAGCCTCTCCCAACATTTCAGGTGCAATACAGACATTTTTCCCCCCCACCAAGCACTGAGGGCCTAACTTTAATTTTCAAAGGAACCCCGATCCAAATGACAGTGATGTAGACCTAATTATATAAAACAGAAAGTAATCTCTTTTTAACACTTTTTTTCCCCTGTTTTGTATTTATTTTTTGAGAAAACAAACACTAGCTTGTCTTATATTTTGGATACTGTATACTCCACGCCCAATAAATCCTACATTCGTTCAAAACAGGCTATAACACTACTCAGATATGCTATTACAAATGTAGAAATTAAACATTGTTTCTTGAACTTTTCAAAATGTTTTTTTCTAACCAGGGCAGGATTCTTGAGGCCATGTGGGACAAATAACTTCTCTTTTTTTGACTCGCACCACTAATTTTGGATGGATATTTTAATTTGAGTATGAATGTTGTCATCTTTAAAGTATACATTTTTGGTACCCAACTCTACGTTTATCATTTAGAAGATTTGACAATACATCCTGGTAAAATGATGCGATTCTTCCAGAAAGACCCTAGAATTACATTTCTGTTGGGTCATCTACATTAAGAGCTGTTACAGTTTGTTTTGAACAATCTACGTGACAGCAAACTGTGCTTTTGTTAGTCAGTGCTTTGGGTCTATGTACTGTATGTTGGTTTATAAGGATATGATTTTTTTTTAAATCTTTTGACAGCACAAACTGTACAGTTGGATAACATATTATGGTGTCCTCCCTGTGTAGATTTGGAAAACCTCCCCAAAACGTGATCCACACAAATAGAGTAGGCTTTTACTCCAGTGGGGGAAATGTTATTTTTTTATCCATTTATTTAAAAAAGTGTTATAGACCTAGAGATATGGCTACAATTTCTACTTTTATTACCACATAACTTCAGAGAAAGCAACCTCTTTATGACTTATATCTGTGCATTATCATTTTCAGGTAACAGTTTAACTTGTAATTAACTTTCAGTTAAAGCTCAGTTTAAGGGGATAGCATGTTCACATCTGTCTAAGAAAATCCATGTCCCTATCGCCAGGCAGCAATCAGCTCACACCAAGTGCACCTGCTCCTCCCACTCGGAGGAGCTGCTGCTGGGCAGCTGGTCGGACACGGAGTTGCAGCATGGCGTGTCGACGCGGCAGACCTTAACTCCGCCCCCTACCGTGTGCCCCCCAGACGTGTCCATACCGTACGGCTGAGACGCCGCGTCAAACCCTGCTAGATCTAACTGGGTGGGCCTCTGAGCCACGCCTACCTCCTTCTTGTCCGACTCAGTCCGCCTCTGAGGGGACTCAGACAGCTCTTCCTGAGGCTTGGGGTCCTGCTCCTCCAGGTAGGCTTCTCTGGCTGGGGGGACAACGTCCAGGTCCGTGTCGGTGTCAGAGGAGATGGAGGGCACCAGCGTGACACCTTGGGGGTTCATGTCGTGGAACCAGGCCATGATGTTGCCCAGCAGGTTAGCGTTAGCTGCAGCTGCAGAAGAGGAGGAAGGCTCCTGGCTGCTGCTGGCCGTGGAGTCTATTTCACTGGAGAAGGAGAAGAGGCCGGTGGATGAGCCTCTGCCACATGAAGCCAGCGGTATTGGCACAGCTCCCCCGTAGGACTGGTGGCGAGTGTCACAGCGCTGAGCAGGAACAGAGACAGGGCCACCAGCAGTAGCAGAGTGCTGGCTGGTGGCACTCACAGCCCCCAGCTTTGCCAAGTTCTCCCCAAGCTCCAGTAGCTCTGAGCTGCTCAGAGAGGCTCTGGGGGGGACCGCCACACTGCTGCTCTGTTCCAGCCTAGAGGGCAGAGAGGTGCCGATAGCACCCAGGGACGCCTCATTGGACAGGAACTCGCAGTTGGCTGCTCCCCTTTCCATCCCAGAGTCCTGGAGTGACAGCTGAATGGCCAATAGGATGTTAGGATCTTCGTCATCTAAAGAACCAAGGCCCTAGAAAATAATAAGGGAAAAATAAATAATCTCCGATTCACTGTTAAATATAAGCTTACATCCCATTTGTACTTGATTTAGTCTGCACCAAAAGCCACTGGAATTTGACAAGTGTAATGCTTCTACTTTGCTTATCACCAGAACGCCTAGGGAAACGGTGCTAATGGGAAGATCACCTAATGCCCACATTCAGAGGCGTCTCATTAAGTTGGAAAGGAAAAGCCTCTAAGGCATTACACAGAAAACGCTATGCCAAAGTATTTAAGACATGTTACTCACAAAAAATAAAACCTTAAATTAGTTTCTTTTTTGGAAGGATGCATAATTATCACACACAAATGCAACCGTTCTGTTTTAATGGGTGCCCAAATAAGTGAGCCCAAATGTTTCCAATTTTTAATAACAAGGCTGCACTAAAGCAGAGTGGCAGCAAACTTTGAGGAGTTGCCTGAATGAAATATGGCAGTTTCATCACAAACAAAAATATTGACTGGCCAAAAGCCAGTCTTAATGCTATGCGACATACTATAACAACATACCATAACAAGGTTATGGTATATGGAAATGAGCGCAATAAATTACCTGCCCATATACAAAGAGTGTGTAAGTTCAGCCCTATTTGAAGTGCAAAAAAAAACAAAAAACAAAATCTTACCTTGCATGGACTTTTCTTATTGATCTTTAACCTGGCAAATATCACTAGTTCCTCTTTCCTGCCCAATTGTATTGCTTTTCTTCACTATGCAATTGGTAAATACCTCTTCAATGAATGTAATGGTCAGTCTGATTGATTATCATAAAGACACTTTTTAGACACCCAATATTAAATCCTTTATTCAAACCAAAGCTTTATAGTAGGTGTTGCAGTTTGCAGCAGCACTGAAAATATCTGCAGTGAAAATAATTAGTCAACTTATTGCACTTAGACTGCATTGTCACTAATGTAGTGAGAACAGAGAACCGAGAGAATTGTAATAATCCATTTTGTTCATCATAGTCCTGCCTAAAGCAAAATACATGTCTGTACAGTCGAATTCAAGGCTCATAACTGACCGTGACTGTTGACCTTACCATCAGACCTTGTCTGTGTCGTCCTCCAACATTCTGTATGTCTTTGTAAAGGGAAGAAAACAAAAGCCCACAGTCAACCATCACTGTAACATTGAATGAAATACTGAATAGCGGCAATTGAGGATTTGAACCAATCATCCCCTTTTGTGATCTCATCCTTTTAGTGAACATCAGCTATTAAATAGACAATTTTGCTATCTGATGGAAGGCTTTTTCCAATGTGCCATTCAACATTTACCTGGGAAATGCGCAAATCAAATAATGGAATCTGACATTTATATCTAATTTTTTCCAATCATCTCACCTTTCATTCCACAGCATTTGATTTCAGTTAACAGATTCTGGTTTATTACACCTGTATGAGCTTTTCTGTTGGTTTTGTGAGCGCAGATGCAGATATATATATATATATATAG
>JAODLI010000008.1:2075878-2099157 GCA_027575585.1 Percopsis omiscomaycus | reverse complement strand
TCTCTCTCTCTCTCTCTCTCTCTCTCTCTCTCTCTCTCTCTCTCTCTCTCTCTCTCTCTCTCTCTCTCTCTCGTCTCAGCTGCTGTGTGTGCCGATGGAACACTAAACAACTGCTCAGGCCTCTGCAACACGAAACAATCCCAGCATGCCCTTGCCTGTCCACGCCTGACGTATTAAAAGCCAATTTCCTGTCATATTCTGCCACGGTGAACATCGGTGAGAATGAAAGGACAATTCAATAACAGACAAATCGCTGGAATATAGATTGTGTCGCAGTCAGAAACATTTCCTCATAATTACTTGTGAAAGACAAAGTGCTATAAATAAAGGTCACATTTTGTCACACAAAAAGCATAATTTTTCAGAATTCTTGTTCTTTGTAAGCCTGGTTTACAAGGTGAACAGAGCCCGCGTGTCGAGATAGCTGAGCCTGGGTCAGAGGACATGTGTAACCTGAAGGTTGAAACTAAACATTTTATCTTCAAATCCAAAATGAAGCCTTATTTCCCTCACTAATCCACTCATTCAACATTTGGTGAGTGTGCCTGTGCCTTCCTTATTAAATTATGAGAAAAAAACAACATATCTGAATTGAGTCTGGGGGAAATTCAACAATGTCTGGAAACCGCTTGAGAGCAAAAGGAGAGTAAAACAGTTACTAGTATCACACACACACAACAGCCACAGAGATGAACCTGAAACAGTGGTTCTATTGCCTTTAACTCACAGCCCCCAAAAATAAATAATAAAAAGATTTCAACATAACGTAACTAATCTTGTGCCCCCCCCCCACTGTTGAGAAGCACTGACCTGGATGACTCCACCTCCATGTCCATCAGTCCCAGCCAGGAAATCTTGAGGCAGCTGAAGCATTTTCCCCAGCCAATCTAACATCACAGTCTCCAGCTCCGTGCAGGCAGGGCTAGCAGCCTGAAGGCAAGAAGCAACGTCACATTGCTTCAGTGAGCTCACTAACGTAGCTTTTCAAAAGTGCTTACTGTGTTGAGTTTTCCCCAAAAGTGCACAATCATTCCTTCACACCATTAAAGTAGAACCAAAGACATGCTAATAAATGCATGTTGGCCAAATGGAACAATAGTATGCATGCTAAATCTTGTGTCAAATGGGTCAAAAGGTGTCAAAATATGTAATTTCTACCCTGTGTTTTGTTTCATTTTCTTTTCTTTCTGCATGTTTCCTTTAAATCTCTAGATAGAGACAGAGAGAACCCAGCAATCAAGGTTTACCCAGGTAAATCCAATGCAGCCAATGGCTCCACACAGCATGTCACCCAACATGGCAGGGAAAGAGGAAGCAGCTGGAAAGTAGGCATGGAAATGAGGGCTGTGCCAGTGTGTGATCTGGAAATAAACAACATAAGTGTGCAATTAGTACAGGTCACTTTTTATAGCATATAGAGGTGGTGTTAGCTACAGTCTAGCAATAGAGAGGATTGCAACTGAGTAAATAAGTGTTCCTAACACATTCAAAGAAATTCAAATTGCTTTGATAGTCTTTGGAACCCTGTACAGATGTTAAAATAAGTTAAAAAAGTTAAAATAAAACACATCCAGGTGTATGAACAAATACTTGAACAAATGAGGTCAAAGTTGTAAGTGAAAGGGGTAATGCCACATCTGACCCTTTTATCCAAATCACTGCTTTATTTATTGCTATTTTATATACAGCAATTCAATTTTAGGTGTGTGTGTGTGCGTGTATGTGTGAGAGAGAGAGTGAGTGAGTGTATGTTTCATAAGGTAAAAGGTAAGCTATCGCTGCAATTTGACTGAATTCCCAAAAACACCAAAATGTTAAAATCATTAATATGAATAAATGTCTCAAATATTTCCAATATTTATTATATTATTATATTATATTTATTGTCATTTCCAATAATAATTCATTAAGAAATTGGTAGTGTGCAAGTCTGCTTACACAGTGTCAAAGATGCTATCATGGCTGTTGACTGTTAAGGAGCTTATAGAAAAGTTTAGAACTGAAAAAAATATATATTCACACACATGTAGAGATGTACAAATCAATCGTTTAAACATTTACCGGTGGCAGTGACTACTGCAGTTGCAGGTGCAAATGTCTGCTCATCAGAACAGACCTTTAAACACAGCTGAACTCAAGCTGTACCAATCTCGAAGCCACTGTGTTCCCTGAGGACACCGGTTTGTATTTGTTGCGACCACTAACTAAATCTGTTAGCCACTATGTGTGACTGCAACAGCAGGTCAAAATCTTATTACATCTGCCTGGCAGCTCGCCTGCCTGCTTGCCAGCCTGTGTGTGTGTGTGTGTGTGTGTAGGCGTGCATACATCTTGACATGGTTTTCCCAGTGTGAGTCAACAAGACCAACCAAAGCTACAGTTCTCACTCCCATTCTAAGCAGAGGTGTTTGCTTTGTCAAACTTCCAAAATATGATGGAGAACAATAATGCAAGCATTGGGAACAAAAAAAAAGAGGAAAGGGGTGCTCCCACTTAATCTTAAAGGGAAGATTCTTTTTCTTTTTTTTTAAACCTTAAAAAGGTGCTGACTTGAGATTTAATTGTCACTTCAATCATTGTCCCTGTTAAAACTTTGGTTTATGAATTGAAATTGTAATTTGTTTATGTAACACAGTACTGTACATACAGTATGTACATGTAGGAATTGATCTGGTTCCTTCCCACAATCCCAGTGTGCTAAAAAGACAAATTATTAAATTCTCTGAACATCTCTCCACAAATATTAGGGAATTTGGACAGACAATTATAATGCCAATATTTGGACAGCATAGGAAATCTACTTTAATTAACTACACAATGAACAATGCATATTGTACGTTAAAGCATTTGTTCACGTTTCCTTCCACCCAGACCTTATTAAAGGGTTGTTTGGCATCTTTTATAATAGTGAGTAGCACAACTTCACTAGTAGCTTCAGTATTGAGAAACATACCTACCCTCTGCTGATGCTTCTCACTGGGCAGTTCATATTAAGCCTTTAAAAACCACCTGTCAGTGATGTCATGCCCGGCTTCATTAGATGAAAACATATTGCTACTTTTCGCTTTTCGCTTTAGGTTACTTCCTGTTTACAACTTCTACAACTAGCTATTGAATAAAACCTGATAGAAAGCATGATTTTCCACTATTTCTTATTGGTAAATTACTGTATTATAAAGACTTGTCTGACTATATTGCAAGTTTTCACGTTTTTGAAAAGGAAAAGGCTTAAACAGTTGCCCATTGAACTGTAGCAGAACAGCAAAATTAAAGCAAATAAAACAAATGTGTGAACTCACTCCAGGCATTATGACCCTCTCTATATCTCCGATAATGTCTTCGTAAGTCTCTGGCTCCAGCGGAGCTTCGTCGGGGATCAAGGGACGCAGGTAGCCGGGCTCCACGTCGGGATACACCTGCCGCTGTTCTATGTTCTCCAGGTAGTCAGCTATGTAGTCCACCATCTCCTTTCCCCTGCGACGGAACTCTGTTACATCCATAGTACCACTAAAGGCAAACACACAGCAGTGGATCAATTTGCTATCATTTCAATGAGCCCAGAATGCAAGTAAAGAGGAGATATTAGAGCTTTTTGGTTGTATCATTGTTGTTGTTTTTCATGCAAAAGGTTTTTTTATTCCAGAATTTGTTCTAAATAAAAACATAAATTCATAAATCTATTTATGCAATTCATGCATTCATTCAATTTATTGCCATAAAAAGCTCTGTTTACATTTACATTTACAGCATTTAGCAGACACTTTTATCCAAAGTGACTTACAATTAGTAATTTGTCAACAGTTAAACTGGTTAACCACTAGTTTTTGCAAGCAAATAACATTCTCTTAAAATAAGGACAGCATCGTGACATAAGGTTACTTCACTTTTGCATTTTTAGTACATTACTTGAAAGTTATTATTCATTCGAAAGTTATCATTTACTCCTCAAAAGAGTAAATAATTGCTAGCAGCCTAAATTCTTAATATTGCTTAATATTCTAAGAGTTAAATCTAAGATTTAACAGAGTAAAAAGGAGGACATCCTTTTTTGTGTGTGGTAAATTCACATTTACATTTATAGAATTTAGCAGACGCTTTTACTCAAAGAGACTTAAAATAAGTTCATTTTTCAATAGCTGTACAGGTCATGTTCTCTGTTAGAAACGGGTTAAATAGGTAACTGTGTGTTCTGGATTCTCATGATACAAATGCTTAATCCATGAAATCTTCTCTAATATAGGTGTATGTGAGGGCACATGCACATTAGCAGAAGTGAATGTGTGAAGGAAATGCGTGGGTTTGCATGTGTCTGTGGGATGGTGCTCTATTTGATTACCTGAAAGAAAATACCATTAGAGCCTATGAAGTCAGTCTTAAAGTCCAGATATAGGTTCACAACCAATTCTACAGGTTACTACCATTTTGAAACTCCCAGGACACGCCACGTAATCCATGTTCACCGTCACTGCTATGCAGTTTACAATACATCACTAAGATTTGTCTGTGCAAAAGCTACTCTGCCTCAAAAGCAGGTGCTGGTCAACCTGACCAAAGTCTACCTATGAACTGGCAAATGTTTCAACACTTAAAGCTTTTTCTATTTACATTTTACATTTCCTGTAATCTACTCCTGCACTTGATAATACTCAGCCCTGTCAAAGAAGGGTATTTCCTTGTTAGATAAGGCCTTTAAAGAACATGCAAAATGACATGGCTTGTTTAAAGCTATAGTTATGTACCATAAGTGTATTATAGTAATTAATTATAGTAATTATACAGTACAACCAGAATCACTAAAGATATCAGTGAAAAACATGCCATTGTCTCAAATGATTCCCCTCTACATGCAATCCACACACAAAGGTTTTGCAAAACATCCCAACAGACAGTGAACATTGATCCTGTCTAACCATTCAACAAGTGTTATACCCTTGTCTTGCAATATCTAGTCCACTAACCTGTCTGTTTTGAAGTGGACACCCACTGGAAACTGAACAGTGTGTGTCTATGTCACTTACATGTTCAGGTGTCCTCTAGCCTCTGAAGAAAAGACACGGGTGGATGGTGAGTGTATTCGGCAGCAGCAGGGGAGACATTTGCGCCTTTTATCTTGCTACTCACAACCCCCACCCCCCCACTCACCAGGGCAGCCAATGGGAATGGGGCTTACGGCTAACATGGGAAGGACTGATTCAAGGAGTTAATGAGGTTTTGTTCACTTTCCACCTCCACATCACCCATACACACACTTTTTAATTTCAAGAGTCAATTTCATTCACAATCCATTTGACCTTTACAGACAAAATATCTTGACTCTTTTGACCCTGTATCTTGTGGCTTGTTTGTCTTATTTAATGTGTCTTTCTGACACATTTTTTGAAGTGACGAATATTTGCCCACACCTCGGGCAGGATGCTGCTGCCACTTATAGGTCAATTTAAGCATTGCATGCACCTGTGTTGGCTGGTATTATGTTACAGTATCATTTGGAAGGTAACACAACTGAGAAAATGGGCTTGAGTTCCAAGTTTAGTGTTCTCTTGGTTTTAATCCCATTTTAATTGTCAATTTCACAATCGGCAGGTTAAGGCATTTTACACTGTAAGAACCTGATATAAAACAGCATTAATATACCTGGATAGGTGGCCTTATATGAAAATAATGTCACTGGACCCTTTTACACTTTATACAAGAATTCACTCACTGATAGCTGACACTGACAGATGTCTATGGCATTTCTAAGAAATTACACTACATTTATAGCTCTTAAATCCTCCCCAAAAAGACACCTTTCATTTTTACAGCAATGTATTAACGTTTTATTCTAATTACAATAAACAGAATATATCAGTCCCTTATTTGTACAAAAATACCTGAAAAGGTTACAGTTAGGATTTATAAGCCATTCGTCTATTTACAAATCGAAGCAAAGCACATAATGAATACAGGAGCTTTCTCTCACAAAATGAGATAACACATTACTGTTTTCTTTTTGCATTCCCTGAAATACATAATTATATTTATATACTGCGTGTATATATATATATATATATATATATACATATATATTGTATACATACAGTATGTCATTGCATTGCAGAGTTGGGACAATTTACTTTCAACTCAGAAGGTAAATTGAAACTGCAATTTGATAACTGAATTAAGCACATTTTATTGTATATCACTATTCAAGCATTCATTGCAATAATTTTTACTCTGTAAATAATGTCAATCAAGTAATTATTTGCTCTTCATCCTCAAACCCTGGAGAGGGAATGGTTCTATTTGAGTGGTATTGTATGTCACTTATTCTGACCATATGCCAGGTTAGTATCATGCAAAGAAAAGAAAACGGAGAATAATCTGAATCTCCAGTTCTGATTATAGTTACCTTGCTACCAAAATTGATTCCCTATTTCAGGATTTAAAAAAATCTCAATGTCTATTCATTAAATGGTTATACATGGAGCCAGGGCATCCTTCAGTGTGACATAATTGCCCTTGAGTTTTAAACATTTGGAATTATTTTTCGCATTACATTTCAGTTATTTGAACTGGCTAGCTTCTCTCGTTAGGTGTGAGTACAAATTCTGAGAACAAAGCTTGAAATCAGGCAAGTATTTAGATGTCTTTATAAACCGTATAAACAGTTCTAATTCCTTAGAAATGGACTGTGTCCTCTTGGAAGTAGCACAGTATCTACCTGGTTTGCTGCAAGGGATGTTTTCAAGTAACCACAACTAATCACACAAAGTTAAAACCATCGCTCCTCAAGGTCCAGCAACGTACTGTACATAAAAGATTATAGAAATCTGATGGATTAGTAGTTTTGAAACATGCTCCAAGTTAACCCTGAGCAACCCATTTACATTCATATCTTTTTAGTGTAAATATGTATACACATGCCTCCCGGTTCATTTGTCAGGTTTGCTACTTGAACGTTTCTTCTATTGCCCGCCCCACTGTTGTAAACAAACGTCTCCTTGACTCATCTGCTCTATAAGTAAGACATGGCATGCCGTATGCAGTGTGCATACTTCCAGGCTTCCTGTCCTCCACATGGTCACATCTGCTACCATTCACTTTGATAGGATGAATACAAACATGGTAGTTTGACACTAGGTGTACAAGCTGGGTGTCTATTGTGAGTAAACTATAAAAATCAATCACCAATTTAGTGAATCCTCAGTATGTTTAAAAGGACTTTCAGAGACAAATGAACTACGGATTTCTGCACATTTAGGAATTCTGGGCAGTGAATTAGCCATTGAGAATTGTCAGAATTGGTGGTCTTTCAATACAACAAAAAGCCCTAATATTTAGGTGATGAGTTCATTATCCTTTAGGGATTCAGCGGTGTAAGCTCAGTTATTATTAACCTGTGTGATGCACTGAATGTTGTGATGTTATTTATTACATGGCACACCCATGCATGCGTTTGAAAGGGAATGATTCAATATACTTCTATATGTATAATGAAGTCATACCCATGTAGTGGCAATGCCTCTATATGGGTATGACTATGCAATTTGTCTGTGCAATTATTGTTTTTGTAATAATGTCAAAGGTAGAATATAACATTAAATGTAACCCCCTACAAACATTTAATTTTTCAGTTTCTCTACATTGGGACAAAAAATATACTGTAGCTATTAACTCGTTTCCCAAAACACTTGCAGCCAGAATAGTTCTTTATTAATTTTCTGATTCTTTTATTAAATTATGATTAGTGTTATTATAATAATAATAATAATAATGTTTTTAGATATCTAGGAAAGATACGTATTGAAAAACAAACGCAACAAAGAACAACTTGTAGTTACGACTGTTTTGGGAAACCCAGTAGAAGCATTTTTATTTGTACAAAACTCCAACTGGCATCAATTTGTAATGATGGCTGTCACACTATGTGTGCTCTAAAACATTACTTCATCACTACCATCAACTCTACATGAAGTGTTGATGACAAAATGATGCTTCAATGAACATAAAAATTAAATCAAAACAAAAATTAGTAATCGCTAGATGCTATGTCATTACAATAATTATCACAATGGTCAATTTCATGTACAGTACAGAACAGCGCTGAGAAACAAAAAAAAAATTCAAGTAATCGCTCATATCCAGATAAATAAATACATTTTGCTGAAACAATACTTAAAATGATTGAGTCGTTGCATCTTAGTTAAATAATGGTGACCTTGTACAGAATGTCATTGTAGTGTTGCAATTCTGTCTCAATTGATCAATACAGCTTAAGACTGATAAACGATGGCTCTTAGTTAATGTTGCATCACAGGTAAACACATTTCTACAAATGTGTTGGGCGGCGATTTTAGGATTCCTCCTGGACTAGTAAATTACCCTTATTGACCATTTATATAAAAACATTGTGAATTATGGTCAATTCATGTTTGACAACATAATCCTATTATATGGTGTGATATTCCACAGCTAATCTTTTATTAAGGACAGAAAAAAGTGCCTAATCATTTTAAGATTCTGTAGGGAAACGCTATTGTGTGAAATGGCAAGGCAGAGTATCCAGCCTGAGATTATAATGGATCAATATCCTTTTGTCTGTTGTCTTTGAGAACATACTGAAGCACTTCATTACTAATAAGGAAAACATCTGCTGATAGCAAATCCCATGGGTTCCAATGTGCCAAATCCTATACTCATTCTAAAACCTGACAGACCATTTTTAAACATCTGTCAGGTCCATTTTGCCTCCATAATAGACAAGACAGAAATGAGAATTCATGAGAATTCAGCAGGTGTCCTGTTTCAGACGATTAAGTAAAGAAGCTACATTCCAATATGATCGATAATTTTACAATGATCCCTGTTGTCACTCTAATACAGAACTGGAGGCAGAGGCAACTAAAATAATTTGGATTTTGAATTAACCATGGCAGACCTGTATTTGCAGTCATAGTTACAATCCTGTAATTTCCAGTTTCGTTTTACTGAGAAAGGCTTAGGGCCCTAGTTTCTGGATCAAGACGCAAGCGTAGGCGCACGACGCAAGTCGATCCAAGGTGTGGCCAATACCTTTTTGCTAATTTTGGGACAAGTGGTGGTGGCTGTATTCGGGCATAACGGCAGTGCAGTTTGGAAAGGGTTGGATAAGAATTAATACATTATCAGCAGGAGTAGTGGGAGCTGTCTTCCATCACACGCAATCAAATCAGCTCCTCTTATTCCCTTTAAAAGCTGCGCGCTCTCTGTCAATGAGGATTTCGTAATGGACAGCTAAACTCCAGACCGACTAACATAGAAAAAGCTTCATTCTCACCAGCCTTTTTCTCTCTTTCCTGCATATTATATGAATATGTGGCATGTGTGATTTTGGATAAGTCTATGGCTGTGCTTAGTGCACCTTTGTCTAAAGCCCGGAAACTACAACACAATGCCTGTGTCTGTGCTAAGATGTGGTCTGACCAGGCAGACTCTAGCACAATATTTGGTTTTATTTGACACCAACTAGCACTGCGCCACCTGATTTTGACTGACAAACCCTGTACTGTGCCCCCACGCCCATTTCGGCATAAGCGATGTCATGGCGAGCCGGGAAATTAGCAAATGTGCCCAGGCGAGAGAAAAACTACCTTGCGCCCAACTAAATTGTCACTACGTCTGCGTAAGTGCTACCGCCGGCCTTGCGCTGTCCGGAAACTGGAGCCCTTAGTCTCAAAACACTTGTTGACAGTGGCGTGGGGGAGCCTAAACATGGAAATGCTAGTGGTTATCCTTCCCTGTGAGACAAAACAGACAAGAAGATCGATAACCTCCAGAGTCCAACATTATGTCATGCTCATTGTCCTGCAACAGATAGCAAAAAACGCCTGCTTGAAAATATCAGTTCACAGAAACGCCTTATAACTGTACCCTGCCCCTTGTATGTATGTATATATATATATTTTTAAAAAATGCTAACCTATTTATCCCTTTGGAGCATAAAAATACCCCAAAAGGTGTCAGAAAGGTATAAAATCTGTTAGCTTTATTACTGTATTGTGATATAACCTGAATGACGCAGCTTGAGAGATGCTGAACCCTTTCTGGATTTAGGCAAAGCAGAGGTGAAACAAATTATTTCCTTATCAGGATCTCTGCAGTACAGTAAGAGTTAGAGAAGGCTCTCGATGTAGCCTGCGTAGTAAATGTTATAGACTTGAGCTAATTGAAACAAAATAATACAAGATCATATTGGCAAAAATACAGAGTTGCAATGAGTGCATAGATGAGAAAAGAAATTCGGTGTTGTCACAGATGAGGAAATTTACTCAATTTCTTTGTTGTCCAGCAATTGTTTCAAACATAATAGCTATTTTTTTCCCCCAGATTTTCCATAGATTTTTCTGGGTAGTTTAACCAGACAGGTGGTTTAAAACAGCCCTCACTCACCCCCCTTTGAGGTTTCCTAACCTCAATGTGAGTAAACAACACACCCTTAGGTGTCTCTAAACCCAGCAAAGGTTTTCTTGTTGAAATGTAATTACATGCCTGCGACACTAGAGGGCACGGTAGTCGTAATTAAGTAATGTAACAGTGGAGAATACATGCATCCATTCAAGGCTATTCCCAGTCTGATCTGGAAGAGTGCAAAACTAATGTTCCATCTACAAGATGCAAGGATTATTTTGAACAAAATGACTGCTGTTTGTCTTGTGAGAACAGCAGTGGTCCAGAAGAATACATCTTGCTGATTGTCCAGCTGATTGAAAAGTTTAAACAAAACACACCCAAACACGCAAACATTGTTAATCAATGCGTACAAGCTTATTGATGACTATGATCGATAGGATTGCGGAAGATTTTGTAACAGCACTGACAAAAATGGCAGGTTATAGAATGTTCTTGAACTAGCTTCTCTCTTCGTGTCCTCTTTTCTCCATAGACAAGAACACTGAGGACCCCTAATAGGGTATTATAGAATATCCAAATCCGCAACATCCAAGAAATCAGCCAATGAATAAACCACCCAAAAACGTCAGCAGTCTCTGGCGGACTCACAAGGACAAATTAAAAACAACAACAGTTCATTCACCAGCTTCTCAAAACTATATAAAAAAAACAGAATGTACAGACAAATTCTGTTTGTCTATTTTTAGGCAGTCAGGTCAAGTGATAGGAGTCACGGGATCAGACGGTGTCATAAGGCCACAATGGTGCAGGGGTGTCTCAGTTTACAAGGCAGCACTCCTCTGTTGAGCTGGTAGAATTCCACCAGCTGAATCAAATCAGTGAACTTGGTGGAGCCGTCGTCAAGGCTGAAGAACACCTGGCCGTCTTCTTCACACTGTTGCGGCGAGAGATTCATTCAGGACAGGAACACGCCATGTGGCAAAAGAGTGCAAAATGTAAATGAAAAAATTAAATATTTTCTTCA
Organism: Percopsis omiscomaycus; assembly: GCA_027575585.1. NCBI lineage: Eukaryota > Metazoa > Chordata > Actinopteri > Percopsiformes > Percopsidae > Percopsis > Percopsis omiscomaycus. The sequence goes on along the minus strand of JAODLI010000008.1, from coordinate 2,087,762 downwards.
TGAAAGACACCAGCTTTATCAGATGTCATATTGTGTCCCTATTGTGCTATAGTTTATTGTCTGAAATGTGTAGATTAGATTAGGATTATTGCACCATAGCACACAATAATTAGGTAATAAAAGTAACTGCAATAAAAAAAAAACACTATCATACTTTCAAAATATATTGGAACCATCTTGATGTGTATTTATGCTCCAGTCTGAATTAATCCATCTTCATCAAGAGAGATTAATTGATTTCTATATAAGATTTAGATTAGATACTTGAATTAGATTAAATTAGATTTAGAAATATTTGTTAAACAGGTTTGTCTTGTCTATATTTTCATATATATGATACAACAGCTATTTCTAAAGAAAATCAACATTTAACATCCCATATTCAATTTGAAAGTTTGATACCTTTGCTAAATGTGCATTTATTATCTACAAATGTGTAAAACTATACATTGATGTGTATCTTAATGTCTATTTTTTTTATATAAATTGTATATTTCATATTTTGGAGGGCTGGGGGTGAGAGACAAGTTGGGGGAGGGGGAACATGAGGAGTAAGAGAAGTCCACTTTAATATGAAGAAAAGAAGGTTTGATACATACCGGTAGTATCTGGAAATGTTTAATTTTCTGATGATGGCACAGTGTGAGTACAAACGCCTTGGGGTTGCTCTGGCTAACTCTCAGCAGAAACAACCTATAGAGCAGGAAGAAAATAAAAGAAAAACTGAGGAAATAAACACTTGACCGTTGAGGACAGTCATGAAGACGTGGAAGCCATCTGACATTTTAGTGATATGCCAGGATAAATGTGATCTCTGTGATTGGATAATATAAACAATTGTTTCAACAAAACGCTCAAACAATCAGAGAGTGTGTGTGTGTGTTATTATAATCTTGTTACTAAAATAGTTAATTTTGTCATTTAAAACATTGGTAGGAATTTGGAGAACAGATCTTACCCGTCTACTTGTCCCTGCTGATGGATAATGCGATGGGATTCCTCTCTTGTTATTCTGCCGTGAAACCACAGCTGGGCTACATGGATCACTGGTCACATAAGCAATAGGCAAGTTTTGCTTTTATTTCAAGTGGAGAAGTTGGTTGCTGTAAAAGCTAATGGGGTTTAGGGAGGGTTTAAAGCTTAGTAACAACTGTTTCTGTGCCCCTAAATTTACCTGAGCTTAGCGAGGAGTGGTGCAGTGGACTGTGGCAGCCTAGTGTGTTCATTCGTTGACTCCTCTTCTGAGAAAGACGCCACAGACGGACAACATAGCAAGAATTAGGTCATCAACCAGCAAGCGTGGAGGATCAGTGTCAATCTAAATGTGGTGCGGTATTTGAGAAAGATCTTTTTAGTTAATTCCACCACATTTTAGACTGTTTTTTTTAGGCCATTTAGTAGACGCTTTAGTAGAAGCAACTTACAGTGAGTACAATTACTTAGTATTACATTACAAGTATTCAGGAGCAGCAAGGTTAGACATCTTGCTCAAGGATGCTTAAAGGTAGGCTAGACACGTTGAGGATCGAACCAAGGACCTTTTAGATAGGAGTCAACCACCACAAGCACTTGCCTATCCTGCCCCCTATGGAGACTATATTACCTATTGATGACCATTGGAAAACATGTTTATCTAAAACGATTATAAACATTCCTCAAACGTGACAAAGTTTCAAAAACTATTCTTTATATTATGTAATTTTATGTCAGCGAGTTCTATTTTCACCTACAGTAGAGTCCAGGAAGTCTAACATACGACTGGAGAAGCATTCTCTGCAGTCTGATGAATTCTGTGGATGCATTATCCAATTCTTATGATATACCCATGAATATTTTATATGTCTTAAAGAAATAAGAAAGATCACTTTTATTCCTTTTGGGACATTTGTCCTCTGGATTTGATACATGCCCGTTTCATGCTTTACAAAAAAATACTAAATGCAGTATAGTATTTAACGATAGATTACTGAAAGTTGAAATCTAAAACTGCAAATGTATTCTTTTATAGTATTGTGGGTTGGTGTAAACAAGCATTGTGTCTCACCCTCCATGCATTCCCCTCCTCCATGGCAGCGCTCTGAGCTTCTACAGGATTGTCTATGACCCTGCCTATCCTCCCTGAGAAATCCATAGCCACAAGGGAGTTCTCTGACACACTCCGCTAGGGGGCGACAGAGAGACAAAACGTTGGACAGCAGGTATACAGAGGCAGGCTAACAGTAACAGTACGTATGCATGTCTGTTTCTTTAGGTTTTAACCAATTTCAATGAATTTTTGTTTGAAAGGAGCCTTACCACAGGTGCTGAGAAGTGTGACAGTAAGGTTTTCCTTTGTTGGGGGATCCTGTAGTTCTGGTACAAAACAATTCCATACTGCGAAGAAAAGTAGACAACCAAATTACAACACATTAAAATACAGAAGAACAATTCCTAAATAATGTTATTATGTCAGATTGGGGAATAAAGTAAGGCTGATGCTTTTAAGTGTGTAATTTGGGGATGGTGTTGTACATTTCTATCGTGAGTGAGCTAACAGTGTTTCAACCTGACTAAAGTAAATAAAGTCAGACTTGGATATTTTAATGGAATCCTAGCAGAAATGGATGTCCAACTACATTCCAACTGCTCTGGTGCTTTGTGAGAGTTTGGTTGTTTTGTACAGTAGTCACTAGTAAGGAGGTCTGAGATAGTCGAGGCAATTGCACCTTAAACAGTCTAAAAGCTGTCATCCAACAAGTCCTGCTCTGCTCGTCCTCTGCACACAGGATTCTCAGCTCCTTCATATCTACCCGGCCTTTGTTGGGCTGGGGAACAAAAACAAAATAATAATTGATCTGAACTTATCTGATTTGGTAATTTAATAATGACCTAATTTACTAATGCAAGTGTACTCAACCAGAGTAGCAGTTCTCATGCTATTGAGCATTTGTGCAATTGTGCATAGGATCCAAACCTAGGCTTTACCTTGATACAGAACGAGTATTCTGTGGGCGCGCTGTGTTGCTTCTTCCCCGTGACAACAGTGAAGATGTTGCTGTCCTCCAGGTCTGCTAGTAACTGTAAATGTCTGGGCTCCTGGAGACCAGAAATACTTAATATGTCAGATCAGTAGATGTAGAAAGAGACCACCATCAATGTAAACGCAGCACCAAAGACCTACTGATGATTATTAGATATGTTAGTTCAACACAGGCCTTTAGGTATAGGTATTTTTTTTTAATGAACCTACCTTTGAAGTTCCTTTTGTAGAGCAGTAGAGTCCCGATCGTCTCAGGAACATGTAGAGTTTCTTCCATGACTTCCTGCCCAGCTCCTTCACATAGAGATAGCCCTGGATCTCTGGACAGCTACTGGATGCCAAGAAGTTCTGAAGGGCAAAGAGAATGATGGGACAAAGTGTTGGAAAGGTGGTCTGGTAAGTAACGAGAAAGGTCTATTTGAATTGAGAATACCCTAAAACATTTTCTGTAATGTTACAAATCCATCTTTGATAAAAAATAACCTCTGTCTGCAACTAGTGCTGCATTAATACAAGACAAAGAATGTATTTGTTTTGGATGTTGGACTGAGACAAATATAGGCTATAGAACCATATAGAACCCGCAAGTCTCAGCTGGTCAGTACACATAAGGTACAAGATTTTAATGCTTTATAAAAAAGCATTAAAATCACAGAGGGCTCTAGTTTCAGGACGACGCAAGGCCGGTGGTAACGCTAGTGTAGACGTAATGACAATTTAGTTGGCAAGGGCACATTTGCTAATTGTCCTTAACCTTTTTAATCACAAAATAAAATATATGCACGTGTATCATGGTGGTTTTTTAGAGGTGCCATATTTGCGCACTTGGTGACTGTGCACCTCCCGAACAAGGATAGTTTCCTCCTGGGAGAAGATTCTCTGCCGGTCTGGACTTTCACCGTCTATTACGAAATGAATGCTATAATAAATTAATAAATAAAATGCTTTATGTGAGTGGCATGGGTGAAAGGAATAGGTTTTCGCTTGTGCTGTGTTGCCTCTGACAGCTCTATTACATGAGGAGAGATAGTCAGACAACATATAAACCCCGGCTCCATTAGGAGCGAACCTTTTTGTGACTGGTTGTCTGTCAGACATTAATTGTTCACATCACATCTCTTGTGCGACTGCCATTAAGCCCGCGGCGGTGTGTCAGGTTGGTAGCGTGACACGCGTGCATTAGCACTGTACAAACATGCAGAATGTACGTCAGGTGCCGCGTGCTTCATTTCTGATCAGCTAATTCCACCTGTCATGCGTGTCAGGCTTTGGGGTGTGCACGCTGTGACAGTCATGCATCAACGCAGGATCAACGGTAGTTAGTCGTTTAGCCTCTCTGACAAGACGGCCTGTCTTGGGGTCAGAGGAGAAATATGTGAACGTGACGCTGGTGCTGATTCTTCAGTGTAATGGAGAGGTGTGTGTGCATGCGAAAAAAAATAAAAAATACAAAAACGAACAGCAGCTACTAATGTGTGTATATATGCTTGTGTGTACCTGCAGTAGCTGGGAGGGTGGAATTGTACCGTTGGTTTCCTGGCACCATGCAACCATGTGCTCCGGGAAAAACGTCTGGCGAGACAGAGGTACAGACGGGAAATAAGACAGGAAAAGACGGAGAGAGAAAGCGCATTAATTGTGGGCAGACTAAATTTGATGGAGAAACAACAGGCCGGTGTCATTAGCACGGACGTCTGGACTAATGACTGAGCCCTTATTCATCTTTAATGAGAGGGAGTGTAGCATTATTCTTTTCATTTTAGCTGATCTCATTTGTTTTCCTCCAAATACAACCACAAACAACATTTGTCAGAATAAAAACACTGAAATTATCTCTTTAAATGTCTAAAGCAAACGTGTATAGAAAATACCATGATAGAAATAAAAAAAAATTAATTCATTAAAATGTCCGGTACCAGTGGATTTCTGAAGAATTCATATTTGGCATAGTTCTTCCTAAAGAGGAATCTACCATCGCTGGTCATGGAGGCCTGGACCTGAGCCACCAGCTCGTGGTCTTCGAGACACCGCTCTGTGGAGAAGACCGGAGACAAACCGAGAATAAGACATGGGGTAGGCTGGTAAGGCCAAATACACAATAGAATGTTATTTATTAAGTTCCCGTAACCGACTTGACGATGGGGCTAATAAATAAAATGCAACATTCATTTATCTTTTATTTTTATTATTTATTATTATGTTAATTTAAGTAGGCTATTTTAAGGAGTTTTAGTTAGTTTAAGTGTTTTATTTATAGGTAGTAAATAAAGAATTCTAAAAGTGCCATTGTATAGGCATACTACTTTGTTGTTAAAGAACAAAAGTTGTTGTTCACACAATCAAAGCAATTCTACCGGTGTAGATCATATTTATGACACAACCAACAGTAAAATGCGATAACTGCTGTACAATGAAACTTTAAATTGTGCAAAGCAATCTGTAAATTATAAAGTGATAAATGTGCAATTTCCCCATACTTAAATAATCTCCAACTCGGAGCCAGACAAGAACAAATGAAACTACAAGAAAAACTAGCTCTGCTTTCTAAAGAAATTAGTCAAATCCAACCACACAACCTCCACAACCTCAGCTTGGCTTTGCATGGCTGCACAAACAACCACTGGGACCACATGCTTTTTTTCCCTACCATACACGTCTTTCAGATATCACGATATTGACTTTAACAAAAGTTTAAATAAAGTTGAATGGAAAAATAGAAGGGTTAGCCAGAACTGAAAATCACCAGTGCTTTAAACAGGTCCCCATAATTCATAGTCGTACAACTTGTTGAGTTACGTAGGAATGCAGGCCGCCTTAAAGGGTGTTGTGCTTGCTAAACCAACTGACCTCGACTGCCAGACATGCTAAACGTACAGTATGCTGAATGGCATCTGCATGCTACAGTAGATTCCAATGTACAAGCAGGGACCTCGTTTGTTGGACGAGAATAAATAAAGTTAGGGTGTATGTAATGCGATATTACCACTGAAAAGTATTCCATGACTGGTGTTCTCTATAATGCTCAGACAGAATGTGACTCTAGACTCTCCTGTAAGCTCTTCTTTAAAAGTCAAACACTGACTACAGAGCCATCTGACATTAAAGTGCTCTTGGCGCAAATATCATATCTCACTTCATCTTTCATCCGTTTTCTCTCTCGCAGTAATCTCTCCCAGTCACGATTCCCTCGTTGCCGTCACGACTCCCTCATTTTCTCCATCTTTCATTCAGTTGCCTCTCTGATGGTGAGTCATGCCGGCCCCACGGACGTGACTCATCGTGCCATCAACACCTAACCGTCCTGCGGTTGCTAACCTATAGCGGCTCACAAAATAAGGGTCATTCTCACTCGACTCAAAGGGCCAGCTTAACCCATCCAGTAGTGTACAGCGAGCGAACACAACGGAGCGGAAATAGGCCTCTCTTTTTAAAGCCACTAGTGTAAAGCTACCTCTGAAATCTGAAATAGTGGACACCCATGATGCATGCTTTGCAAAGACACACATGTTGCAGCACACAAGAAAATAAGAACTCCCCCCTTTCACAATGATACCTTCAAAAAGGAACACATACTTGCGCGTGTAAACAATCACATGCATGCAGACATGCAATGCATGCACATATACAGTATGTACAGACCTTCTGGACATACAGTTTGTAATGCATCCTGAACTTACAAACAATACAGTTGGACTAGAGGTGTGCCAAAATGAGGGCTTTAATAGAATGGGGTGGCCCGGAGCCAACCATGATGTCATAAGTATTGAGCAAGCCTATAACTGCATTTGGCAGCATCATGTTGGCAACTGACGAGAAATGTAATCAGATCATGATGGATAATGAAATATTAGCTTAGAGACTTGGGATCCGTACTTTGAATAGAGCAGTACACTTTCTAACAAGTTCCCACAAGTGAAAACATTGGCTCGGCCAGAGTATGTGAGCTTAATCGGAGTACATGCTGAGCAAATGTCACATGTTAATTTGATAGTTGTTGAATTGGATTTGCATGGGTTTCAGAAAAGGACTAAAAACGTCTCTCCTTTCACGTTGCAGTGCTCAACACATTGCTATGAATAGCTACACCCTTTCTCTCCCACATCTGTTAAAATGTACAGACATAAGCATAGAGCACAGGCTCAAGTTGTCTTCTATAAGTGCTTTATAATTGCCAGCTCCAAGGGGAGGATGATTTTTTTTTTTTTTACATTTAGCTGGCCACAGCTTTCCAAATTTACTGCTAGAACATACTGCAAAGATTAACGCAGACAAGACGCTCTTTGCACTTGGTAGTAAATTATAAAGCCATTATTACTCCCTGGAATGGAGCAAGTTATTACACTTTTCTTTCTACTCAATTTCAGCTTGGTCCTGTGCCATTTTATTGAAACCATGTCTAAAGACATTGAAGGCAGTCACTGTTCCTTGCTTGCTTGTTGTCTTATGCTTGTTGGAAATTGGAGGAAGTGCCATTCTGAACAAGCCATGACGCAATGTTAAATTCATTGATATTCAGTGCTCAAAGTGCAAATAATAATGGTACACAAATCAATTATGTTTCTGTATGTTGAAATGCCAAGTCACATGCAATTCTATACGGTCTCTCAAATGTCACTGGTTCAATCCAAACGCAATTCAGTTCCACTTCATTCACTGCAGGAATTTCAATGACCCACTTAAATCCATTTTTAATAAACTGAATGCTCCTTAACAGAATGCGATTTCACATTTCCCAGCACATTCCTTCCAGCACATTTTGACCTTGCCACATTAGGCCTACGCAGTTTACACGTCTCTCTTCGCTTTCACTCATTTTAGACAGAGCGATCCCGCTGGTGTTCCCCCTCGTACACTAAGAGCTTCTAACATAACCGACAGCCTTTTAAATCCTTCATCAATCACCTCAGCTCTCTCCATTGCATCAATTATAGTAGCGGGTCGATAACATTACGGCGTCTACTGTAGTGTGAAGAGCAGAGGTCTGAAAAGGTTTGTGTCCTCCATCTACTGTGGCTTTGATACAGAATAATAGCACATTATCACAATAACTACTTATACGTGGTTTAGAGCCTTCAGCAAACTAAACCTGTATGGCAGGTGGGTTCCTACTTAAGTTAAATTAACACCCTATGCTCTAATCCACTGGGAAAAATGTATTCAGCTTTAGGAGCAGCCATATTAAACGTCTTAGTAATTATTTTATTTCCCGTCCATCTTTTACTCTCACTGTCAACTATTTTCTCTCATTCTCCTAGGTGATCAACTGAAATAAATACATCAAATGACTACAGTAAATGACTAAATCATTCTCAAAGGAGCAGAGGTCATCCGATGTCTGCTCCAGGACATGGTACGTATCAATAGCTCTATGGCTTCACAGCCTGTGACTCTATTGAGTCACAGGCTTAAGCGTCTGCACCCCCTAAGAGTACTGCTATGTTTTCATAAATTCAGGTCCTGCGGCAGGACCACCTTCACTTAATTTCCGTCCCCACGTCACAATTTTATCTTCCTTCGCAAGAGCGGTTGGCTACTGAAACAATTCAAGAGCTGCCGATTGCACACCCTACATTTAGCTGTTTATCAATTGTGCGTGTGCATCTGCTCGTGCTTGAATACGCCCATACGATCAACCGGTCCAAATATGTGGGGCATGCATGCATGTACAGTATGTATATACTGCATATGAATCCGCCAGTGTGTGCCAGGGAATGTATTTTATGTCTCGGGCCCACCCAAATGTTTGATGTGTGGGTGTAGGCGCATTGTATGTGCATGTGTAAACAGACTTACCTAGCCCCAGAAGAGGGTGGTGTTCAACGAGTGCCCAGCTGTTGTCGTCCACACAATGGCTTTTATAGACCAGGAGCTGACAGAGGTCCCTGACCATCATGTCAGCTGAGACCTCTACCACTTTACCCATGCCGTCCTCGCTGAAGATCTTCACGATCTGAAGAGACAGAGATTGGGAGGATTAGGAGATTTATGAAAGATGAAGGGATAACTCGAACATAATAGCAATGGGGGGTGGGGGTGCAGTTTCAAATCAAAAATCCAATATCTGGGTACAAACTAAAAAATATTAAAAAGGTGTGACAGAGTTTCAGGATAATCCCAGAAGGAAGTTGTGACGGCGTCATTTAAGATAACACTGACTGTGAAAAGTCACAGTCAGCAATTATCTTCAAAGGCTTAGCATAGCATTTATGATATAGCGACCAATACACTATGGCATTGGACACACGGGTCTGTAATTATGGCATACAATAGAACAGAGTTTCAACACAATCTAGCAATTGTGGTGTTAGAAATCACAGACGAGACAATATATGTAATATACGGCTAAGCTAGTGTACTGTGAAACAGTCACCTTCTTTACCTCCTACATCAATTTGGTGCTGGGCTTACATGACTTCAACATGCTTTGCAAGACGTACAAAATCACTTGAAGCTTAACTTCTGTTAAAAACCAGGCCTAGTTCAATAACCTAGGCAGGTGCTACAACTGCAACATTGTATCTTATACATTGTGTGTAGGTTTTACTCCAGAACACTTCCAGTCCTTCCTTGATAATGAGTACAATATTACTAAGACACACATGCACGCATGCAATGCAAACACACACAGTGAGGTATCATTGCAAAAGTATATGGCACCAGTGAATTTGACACTTATCAGGAGAAGCTAAGAGATGCTTTCGATAAGTAGAGAAAGAACTCCAGATTAAAACACAGGTCCTCTTTCACAAGTGATAAAGGGAACAATGGCTAGTTAAAAGTGAACTGCACATTTACATTAGGTAAATAAACTTGTCCAAGCAGGGTGGAATTTCACTAGCAAACTGAAGTATATCGCCTCACATACAGAGAATACACCAACTAAATAACACGTACTTTAAAGTAACGTGCATACGTCTAATGTAATCTATAACATAATTTAGCCTACATAGCCTACACAGGAACCTAGCCCGTTTAGCTTGCAGAGAAATCTAGCCTTGTTAGCCTTAAAGATAGAATGCAACAGCACTAGCAACGAAATCTCATATTAGTGAATTTCAGTTTTCTCAGAGCAGAACATTACATCTATCTGAAGCAGTCATCCTAAAAACACCAAAACACAGAAAGCCAGACAGCTTGAAATTCACCCACATCTGTCGGCATATGTACTCTTAAGCTCTCTTTACATCCCGTTAAAAATGTCCACTTTTAAGATATTTCCACCACCAATTTCCTGCCGTGGAGCCCAGCGAAAACTTCCAAGGCGAAATGGAGTGAAAATGAAAGAGAGGGAAGAGAAGAGAAGGCAGACGACAGAAACAGAAGAGCAGAGAGGTCTTACCTCCACGGCCCGCAATAGACAGCAGTCCGGGGAACACGAAGGCATTTTTTTTTGGAGCGAGCCTGGCTCCCCCACACACGCTCACACAGTCACAGAGACAGAAAGCCCTCTGCTCCTCTCTCTCGGTCTTCAGAAAGAAAAGCGGGCAGAAATCCGGTTCTTGGAAATGCCAACAGTTGACAGTCGTGCTACCCGTCACATAGCCTGGAGAGTATTCCGTTAACCTGTCTAGACCTCAAATAATGACCAAAAAAATAAAATAAATGCCTTTTCAAATTAAACTGTTTGGATGACCTTAAGCTGTTGTCTGACTAGCTGACAGAACAGGGATGCAGAGCCCGTGAGCGACCAGATGGCAGTGAATCCAGTACCGGTTGTGTCTGACATATCTCTCTCTCCCTCTCACCCTCTTTCTGTCTCTCCCTCCCTCACAAAGGGTTACAGCCTCAGCCACGGGCTCCGAGGCACACTGAATCAAACCACACGCTCACCAACCAATCATAAGGCTGCAGAAGGCTGATGTAATCATTCCCACACAGACCTAGGCACACACGTACTCATGCACACACACACACACAAACAAACACGCACTCAGACACACTGACTCGGGAGCCGTGCGCTCACAGGCGCATAGTCATGCACAGACACAAGACAACTTTTTCAGCCCCTCTTCGCGCTCTGAACTTCAGACTGGAGAGAGAGGGTTCATTTGAGAAGGGTGTGGAGCGGTGAGAGAGGGAGGAGCAAAAAAAAGAGAGAGGGGGGGGGGCGGTGAATAAAGTTTATTTTCTAACCTCCAAAATGTTAAAAACTTTTCGAGTGAGGGCTTGTTGAGTCGCCTCTCTCTCTCTCTCTCTCCACCAGTCAGATCTCAGTAATGAGTCTTTACTTACAGACCAAATGAAATGAAACCAATCTAAAGCACTTGAACTGTGTCCCCCCCTGTGTAGTCTAGCTTCGTTCCAATTGTCTCCCTCTCTCTCAAAAGAACCAATAACCTGGAAACTTTTTTATTGGCACCCCCCTACCCCACCCCACCCCTTAACTCAGATATTTAATACACCGGTGGACGGACAAAAAGCCCCCACACCCAGTCTGGGAGAAGCCAGCAGCCTTTTGCTGCCCTTGTAATAGTTTCTCCTTCTGCGCTATTTAAAAAAAAGCCATTCTTTCACATTTGCATTTGAATATATGTGGTCGGTGTACAACGGCAACTTGTTGAAGGGACAAAGGCAGGGTGTGTATGTGTGTGTGCGCGCACGTAAACCAGGAATAGGCAGAGCTCCAGAGGAGAGGGGTTAAATAGTGGTGAGTGTGGCAGTGGTCAAAGACATACGACTCAATTTACAATCGAGGGGGAGGGGAGAGGAAAGAAGCACTGCAGGGGGAGGGAAGCAAACAGGGGGAGAAAGGGAGATACGAATGGGAAACTGCACCGTTTCTGGGAAAAAAAAAGGTGTGTGTGTGTGTGTGTGTGTGTGTGTGTGTGTGTGTGTGTGTGTGTGTGTGTGTGTGTGTGTGTGTGT
>JAODLI010000008.1:1996804-2067030 GCA_027575585.1 Percopsis omiscomaycus | reverse complement strand
TCTGTTTTTGTGCCTATCTCTGTGTGAGTGCGTACGTGTGTGTGTGTGTGTGTGTGTGTGTGTGTGTGTGTGTGTGTTTTATAATAGCAGGTCTCCTGTGGAATAGGAAGAGAACAGTCCCACCACACCCAACAATGAGTCCTTCCAGGACCTTCTAATGTCCACTCACTAATAATGGGAACATTGCCCTCTTGTCTTTCCATTTAACCTGCAGCTAAAAGCCTTTATAGCAGATCAAACAGGCTTCCCCCGGTTTTAGATGCTGCTCCACTGATCTTGTCTGCTGTAAACCTTGGGTTGGAAATGGTAAAAGGCCTTCTAGACTTGCTTGTTTTAAAGAGGCTGCTAGACTACCACATTAATGCGAATAGCTTTTATGGACATTGTGTAATAATTTGGTTCTTTATGCAATGTAAAATATTTCCAAATCGCATGGATTTTTGTCATTGAGTTTACGTTAATCCTTTAAACTAGTGAGTTCAGAAAAAACCTTTTAGTTCAGTGAGTGATGTCCTGGTGTTTCCTAATAATTGTACAGGGTTACATTTCTGAAATAATTGGGAACAGCTAAGTGACACCACCAGGTGCTTGTTAGCAGAAGTATGTGCAGTACTTGCCTCCAGCACATGTTGCTGAGCACTGTGAGCGTATGATGGCCCAGGTATAGTTGTGTTTGATGCAAGTCTTTTTCTCATCCGCTTTCTTCAGCGTATACTCCCAATGGACGCCTGGGTTCCAACCCTGCAGCAAAATCTGAAATAGAGTGTATAGGATGAAAATAGACGGAAGGAAGCAAGCAAAGAAGGAAAGAAGCAAGAATTGCGTGATTAATCAACTTCGGTAAGTCTAAGTGAGTGGGGATGTCACAGGTGATGTCATAGTTATGACAGATCACAGGATGAAAATGAAACAAAATTAAAGTTGAAATATGAACTAACGAACTAACCACAACCTCTCGTAAGGTGTTCCCAAACATAGCTCCACCAATGCCTGTGTAACCTTATGGTTCACTGGACACATGGCTGTATTAACAAGTAAAACAGTGAACTGCTTGCATGGTGTAAAGTGAGTTGAGTCATAAAAACAAAAGTTAAAAGGCTAATGTATTTAAAGCCCCCGTTACCTCTATGACCAGGGTTTCATTGGTGGGGCCACTTGAGGTGAGGCTCTCCGGCCTGTTATAGGGCCTCTTGTACTCAAACAGGGCCCCAGCGATGTGGTGTCTGCCGGGCCAGTCCACCGTCCAGCGCCCGTTCAGGTAGTAGCGTCTCTGGGTGTCCCTGGCGGCCAGGTAGGAGGTGGAGGAGTTGAGCTCCACCACGCGGATACTTCGGGCTCCCGCTGGGATCGTTGCCACCCCATAGTATTCTGGAGAAATGTATGCAACAACAATGCTAAAAGATTACAGTATAGACTAAACTAAACTCCAATACTGTAAAATGTGTAACCAATTATAAGGTCATTTTGGGTCTTGAACCCACAACCTTCTGGCTGAGAGGCCAACACCTAGACCACTAGACTATCCTGCCCCCTAATAAGTTGCCCAACATTACATTCATTTCTAGGTGAAACACCAAAGGCTATTTTGTGGAAGCACTGCTAATTCAGCAAAACCATCCAAGATTGACTTTAAGCTCCACAAAACAAACAAAGAATGTGACCTACGGTTAGTGTAATGCTGTTTGGTGTACTGCCCCCTGTAGGTTTTGCAGGTGGAGTTGTCTCCTTTACAGACCCCGCACGCATCAGGCACCGCACCAGATCCCAACACGCGGTCACAGCCCACTCTCTGTGGCACAACAGAAGAAGAAATACAGTGGGCTCTGGTCTTTTAAAGGGACGTAAAAGGAGGGGTAGAGAAGAGTGTTGGGACAAGGGCTAGTTTGCCAAGTGCAGGAGGGGCTTACAATCTTTCAATCCAAAACTAGTTTTGAACCAAAAAAATGTTTTTCCAATGCTGGCTTCAACCACAAAGTGAAATTCAGATACAAATATAACTAATGGATATAATTTCATGACTTTTTTTATTTGTTCTACAAACTAGGGTGTTAACCAAAGTTATGCTGACAATGTAAGCCTTTAGAGCACACACCATAATAAATTATGTTATTATTTTAACTAAAGCCACTACCAGAATCTTTTAAAGGATTCCACAAGCTCACTGCATAGGACATCCATAAAAAAGTACTACCTCACACAGTCCATCAATGCAGATGTTGGAGCTATCCTGAGAGCAGAGGGTGCCATCTTTAACTTTACTGGCCAGGGCAAAGAAGAAATCATATCCTTCAGCAAAGCAGTACAGCTTGCACAGGTCCTGGTCTGGGAGGGGAGACAGACTTTCAGAAGGTACTACTGTACCACAGTCCGTAACAACAAACAAACGGAGGAGCTAATAAATGGGGGTGAGAATGCATACGGCAGCTTGTTGCATATAAACCCAAGTAAACCCAGCACATTACCGTCCACTCTAGTGTATGGCCTCCAGTTGTAGTACCATCCCCTGAACTGCTTGCTGTTGAACTCCGCACACTGCTGGGCTCTGTAGTCCACCGTGTTGGGAGGACAGTCCTCCGTGTTGCAGAGCTTGTAGGACCGGGAAGGGCCCTCACAGTATTTTCCCCCGTAGGAAGGCCTTGGAAAGGGGAATGTGGAAAGATAATTGATCAAATTCAATACTTGTGGGATTAAAGACATTACTGCTTTATTCCTCTTACACATATACAGTATCTTGCACTACAAAAATAGTGTCAAGTTAGCCAGAGGTGAGACTTTTCAATGGAGACTTTTCACTTTTCCAGTGCTGTTGTTTCAACAATTTCCTTGGGAGAAGTGTTAATTTTCTTGATAAAATTGAAGTGATGACTTTTTTAAATAAGTGACACTTGTTTGTAGCTCTTGAAATAAAGGAAACGGTATTGGAAACTAGATGACTAGATGTCACATGAGGAAAACAATATAAATTGAATGTATTGTTATTCACATATTCATGTGTTTGTGTGTGTCTTTCCATTCACAGGTGTATATCCCCAGGCAGCTTTCAGACTAATCCTAAACCTATAACAATCTATTTCTCCCTCTCTCTCTCTCTCTCCTGTTTTCATAATTCACCTTCTCCCTCCCTTTCTCTGACCTTCTCTCCCGTTCCCTGGCTCTCTCCACCTCTTCTCTGTCTCTGTCTCTCCTCGTCCATCTTTGTCAAATTTAGACCACTGCTTGACAGGATCTTGGCATGGGCAGGGCAGAGTGGGGTGTGGAGTAGACCCTAGCTTTTGGGACAGCACTCCCCCCTGACTGGCTGGCTGAACAAATAATGTGAGTGAGTGAGTGATGGAGCTAGCTAGTGAGGGGCTAAGTGAGGGGATAAGCAAGTGAGAGATCTGTGTTAGCAATCTGGACTCTTTTAATTATACAGCATGTCTTGATAGGCTTACAGATGGCCCTCTGGCTGCACTATAAAGAAGGATTTCTTCAAAGACCTAGCGGACTGGATCACGTGATAGTGTTTTGTGTGTGTGTGTGTGTGTGTGTGTGTGTGCTTGTTTTTGTAAATGTCCATTTGTTGCAGAGTGTTTTATACATGTGTGTTTCTAGTACATGTTATATATTACAGGGACACGTGTGACATGAAGCTTTGTGCAAAAAAAGACTGTTTAATCAAATCTGGCATGCTGCAGCTGCCGCAGTATCAGGACAATATAATACTGCATTTCTACACTGTCATTTTTTTTACATATTAAAGACACCTAATATGGTACTGAAAATATTTTCTTGTATGAATCCATTAAGATCCTTATTTTGTCTTGCTGTATGGGCGCTGGTATGGGTACCGTTACCATCAACATTTATCGATACAACTTACAACTGTTTTCTTATGTGCAAATTCAAATTTTGCATAAAAACAGGTGGCTGAAACGGCAAGTGCACTCGTGTGTGTGTGTATGTTAATGTGTGTGTGTGTGTTTTCCTACCGGGGGTTGGCACACTGCCTCTCTCTGTAGGTGACGCCGCTCTCACAGCTCCGTGAGCAGGTCGACCATGACGACCAGGAGGACCACTGGCCTGGCTGGGGCCGGGGCCCCTCGTCCCCGTGCTTCACACACTGGCCCCGGCGACACCACTGCACAAACAGGGGATAGGAGGGTGAGCGAGGGAAGAGACAGGGCTGTCACACACACACACACACACACACACACACACACAATCACCGTCTATGGAAGCTTCAATATGAAAACATCCACGTTTCAAAATGTGTTTTGAAACCCCCAAGACAAAGTGGGGGTTGGGTTAGGGTTAGGGCACTTAAGTCAACATGTACCCACTAATACATTCTAATGGATAGTTCTTGTGGGGAACTAGCAAGCAGACAGAAGAGGTGGAAAACACACTGCCGAGACTACACACACATGAACACACACACACACCCCTCTGGATCATCTTGTGGTTTATAACAGCTGATTCCAACCTCTGCCCCCTACCACCCCAGAGGCTGAGTGCCACAAATTCTTAAGTCACACTGTCATTGTTTGTGCTCACTTAATTACTCCATAGACGTAGACTGTGGGATTAAACCATCAGGTCTGATATATTCTTTTACGAGAAACCCTTGAAGATGGCTGCTGGGATAGATAGTCAGACAGAGAGAAATGCATAATGTCTAATGCATAATGGAATTTAGGAAAGAAAGAAAGGACGACCATTTGTCGACCAACCCGTCTCTATGCTTACACGAAAGGAGTTGTCAAAAGAAGGGCACAATATATTATTAAGCCTATCAGACTCACAAAATTATTAAGAAGTAGCACTAGCACTAAATACTAGTTAGATGCTATAAAAGCTCACTTCAGTCTCTTGTCACCCTTACCTAGAAATGCATGTGTGCATGTGTGTGTGTGTGTGTGTGTGTGTGTGTGTGTACTAACAGGTCTTACTCTGTCTGTGATAGTATTAAATATCACACAGTTGAGGCCAAAAGCCTCAAAGGAAATCCGGACTTCCAAATCCAAATCCAAGCATGTGAAAAAGAATTCACATGCTTTTCATTTGGTTTTAATTATTAATATTAATATTTTTTATTTTGTTTTTATTCTTACCCACTAGGGAAAAATATTGTGTCTTAGAGTAATAATGTGGTACTTACTTACTATATATACAGTATATTTAATACAAACCCTGATTGAACAGTTTTACAATATTGGAACAGCCAGCATGAATTACTTATACTGTAAATATAAAAGAAGTCTAAGTAAATCAGTGGTCTTATGGGTTTCATGTGTGGTTTATTTGGTGAAGATGTTGCCATGGCGCATTGAGTTGGCAACAGACACACACTGTCCTCATTTGACAAATAAGGGTGGGTTATCTCAGAAGCAAGTTAAGTCCCAAGACTTCACTGCTTCCATTAGCTGCAAATGGAACAAGGCTTGTCCCAGTGCTGACATGATTTCCCACTAATTCCCCCCCAGCAACCCATGAAGTTTCTCATCCTTTAATCAGGCGATCTTGCAATGGAGAAAAGAAAGCATAGCCATTGTGAGCTGTGTGTCTGTCAGTGGAATCTGTGGCATTTTACACTGGGGGAAACAGCTAAATAAAGTTGCATTCAAATGAAAAGTGTCCTGTGCCAGTCGTGTGATGACAATTTTGTGGTGGCCGACCTTCTGATAGCAACTCACACACACACACATGCATATGCACACATAAGCGTGTTGACTTACCATGTCAGGACCGCAGGAAGAGCCTTCGGCGGCTGGCATGAATTTGGTCTCACACTTTCTACCAACACGATGGCACCATAGGGCCTTGCAGATATCCTGAAAACAAACACACACACACACGTGAAGGTGTGTTGTTTAAAAAGTCCCTGTAATGCATTATGGACTGAGTAACTGAGTGCTTATTATAGTGTCAATTTATTAGCTGTTGATCAGTCTTGCGGGTGGCTTTTTCCTGATTAGCTGTGGTGGTGTTAGCAAGAGGAAATCCCTGCATAGTCAGGCTGTGAAGAGGAAGACATCTACCATTATTAGGATAGACATCTACCATTATTAGGACACTATTAGGATAGGGCCCAATCCTGTGGAGCCTGGAACAGGGTACGTCTTGTTAATGAGTAGACATGTCAGCAGGTTTTATGACACTGTTATTATGTTCAAAACATGCTTCCGCTGACCAAATTACAGTAGAGGGATTGTCACAATCCTTCTCGCAGCAAGTTCAAGATGGGAAGAAGGGTAGATTTTTATAACAATGTTCATTTGGGTTTTTGTGGAGCTATAAAAAGACAGTGATGGGAATCGGCTGAAAGAACGTCTGGGCAGCGAACTTTTGGCATATCCTCAGTATGTTACAGAACATTTGTATCTCCAAACATACAGCTTTTCATGACTAATTCATGACTAAAAAAACCAAACATTAATACCCATATTTTTCTTCTCGCGCACAGTGATATTTCTTAATGATGATGAAACTGTAATGCCGTGGTTGGGTTGAGTGTAGGTGCGAGCGAAACAAGCCACAGGAGTACAGACACGCAGGAAAACAATGTCTGGGGAAGTGCGAGGCAAAGCTCGGCGTTTAATGCAAGGACAATAAATGCAACAGTTCTGGCTATGACCATTATCAACATCCGTGCCATACTGAAACCAACAATGACCTGACACCCGGACCTCCCCAAACCCCCGCACATATACCCTCCCCACAGGTGAAACTGATAACCCAGTGAGCGTATAATTGGCTCCAGGTGAGCAGATAGGGTGCTCTGGAGACTGGTAGACCGCATGCCGGCAATGGCCAACGGGAGGGGTCGAGGGGACGTTACATTATTTGTTTAGTGGCCTCAAAAAAAACTATTACCACAAAACATACAATATTTATGTGACCACAAAACAAACAATATTCTTGAGACACAAGGTAAAACACTACACAAACAAAACATCCAAGATATCATGCTGTTTAATGCAGTGCTAACCTGATGTGCAGGCAAGCATTCTTGACAGTATGTTGCAAAGTCTGGGGGGGATTTTCAACACTCGCTCAACAATCTGGATTGCATGAGAAAATGGACTCGCCACTTTTTTTTGTGCCATTGTTACTATCTGAATGACTATATTGGGTTTTGACAAGCTGGTGCTCAGACGCGGACAGGCTCTTCTGACCAAGGCGCATACTGCCAAGAACACGCGTGGAGCGTGTCCACATAGCCTGCCTGCACAGCTGTTTCGCTAACTCAGAGCCTTTCCAGCAGGAAAAAAGAGGCCAGACAAAGTGAGGCAGGGAAGAGAAGAGGGAGATATGGAATATAAAGAAATATACAAAGAAGGGTGAAATAGCAGAGAAAAAGGTAAAGAGAAGTAACATTTGTGTGGAAGTAGATGAGAGAGAGAGAGAGAGAGAGAGAGAGAGAGAGAGAGAGAGAGAGAGAGAGAGAGAGAGAGAGAGAGAGAGAGAGAGGTTGGATTTTCTGCTAGTCTAACTCAGCTGCACCTCAGCCAACACCCTGTGGAGAATATTATTTGTCTCTTCCAGTTGTGCCTTATCGTGAGAACTCCTGCCAAAATATGTCATGAAAACTAAATTGGCAACACGGTGAATGGAGCCCCATCCCCAGGGCGAAACACTGTTGCAGTTGTTATACAGTGTCTGGAACGCTAGTGAGCATTAAGGCTTCTCTAGGGCCTGGTATCCAGCATGCTTTGCTTCTAGAGGTGTTGTACTGTACGAACAGCATGGATGCAAAATCCACATATATTAACACTGACATAATGCACTGTGCTAGCACAAAAGATCATATCACAGATAATGTGGCCTTATAGGAACATATCCAGCTGATGACCATCACATTGACCAGATTTCATAACCTTTCCCTGCTATCCCAGCATGGTTTTCCAGATCCCATTATTCACAGATGGCACTTTATGAGAATGATAATTAGTGATGATTTGGGTGTGGTTGTGAATAAATCCATGTGGGTTTCCACAACATGTAATTAATAAAGAAGGAAGTTCATGTAAAAAAAATCCTAAATATGGCTTTATACATATTTAGATTTTAAAACAGAAAATTGAAAGATGAGGTGAGGAGCATTTTGTTACGCCTTCTCAATAGTTTAGATTTATCGGTAAAAAAAGCATTTCTAAATGCCATTTATACAATATATAACACCTGTAAATCAACACTATGCTTTTAAGGAGCCTACATCTCCTGTCACATTGCAACATCCCTCTATCAGCACCATCAGGGGTTAATGAGACAATGAGAGAGCAATGCAGAGAGATTCCCATTGGCAGGCCTCCAGCGTATATTTAGCTGTCTATCCCAGCGAGGGTTTCATGGGCAACGCTGTCAGCATGGATGCCTGTGTGCGTGTGTATAAGCATGTACACTGATTTGCGCTTTCATGTGCATGGGTTTGGATGTTCACAGACACACAAATTGGATTACTATTTACCCTTGTATTGCTATTGACCCTCATGTTCCGAGTTCAGATGTTCCTCTGTCCCCATTTCTCAGCCTAAACACAAGGTGAAATAGGCACTGACCCTTCTCTCAGCGTGAGCTTTGCCTCGATGCTTTGCACGTTACCTTCTTGAAGTCCAGGGTGCAGAGTTTGGCTTTCTCCCCAAACTGCCATTTGCACTGTGTGTCTGCATTGTAGAGCTCCCCCGGAAGCTTCTCAGGGTAAGGGTACTCCTTCACTGCCCTGGGCTCATCTGATAGACACAGGGCCTGAGCTGAACTAGAGGAGAGGAGTGGGGGTGGTTGGTGGGGGGGGGGGGGGGGGTAGAGAAGAAATAACGTGGGAGTAAATTGAGAGAAAAGAGAGCAAGAGAATTATGGGAAGCCCACAACAGAGGTGAGAGAGGATCGTGGGAGAGGAGGTGATCGGAGAGGAGCAAAGGTGGAGGAAGAGAAAGGAGAATAGATGAAAGGGGAGCAATGGGAAGTATAAGGGGGAGGGAGGACAAGAGGAAAGAGGAGGACAGAAGGAGTAAGCAAGGCAGCGGAGGAGAGGAAAGGTCAATTAATCATGTCTCTTCAAACATATATACAACATGCATGCAGACATAAACAGACATCAGCAGTCTCTTGTTGAGAGCAATGAATGCTGGTTGGTGAACAGTGCTCATTGAGCTGCACACGATCCCGTCTGTCCATGTTGTGCAGCTCACCTCACTTTGGGGAGTCCCTTAAAGCGTTGCCATAGTATCATAACAAGCTGCCAAACGCCAACACAGAGAGTAATGGTTTTAAAGCATCACAAAATCTACACGGGAAAAAAAAAGAAACACTTGCACATATCGCTCATATTCTACTTCCAATGGGGGGTTTCCTCTGTTAACTGATATCCTGGGTAACTACAGAATGTTTTACAGCTTAAATACTGTAGCCAGGGGAATATTATGCAAAAATATAGTGGGGATTGCCTTAAAGTGTACAAGGCAGTATGTTGGAAAGGTCCATCGTGGTACTGATTGTTTTTGCAGAGTGTGAGCGTTTGTGTGTGTGTGTGTCTGTGTGTGTGTCTCTGTGTGTGTGTGTGTTACTTCATGTGATCATCCTTTGCTTTATGGGTCCATTGTGTCTACAGAGAACAATGACTGTTCTGCATATGCTGTCAGTGGTGGGTTATATATCAACCAATATCATTTTCAGAACGTGTCACACAAACTCTGAAAAATACATTATATTATTTCAGCGCACTCTTTCCCACTCGAAGCCACCCACAGTTCTCAGTGCTGGCACTGTTAGGAGGTTTGTCCCAAAGGCTCTCTAGCAGTATCGTACTCACTGGGGTTTTCCCAGGATCATCTCTGACACAAGAAAATCCCTCGGCATTTTCTAGTGCCCGATCCTTCAGCTTTGTCAGGTTGTAAATAAATACATGAATAAAATATTGGAGGACATTGGAGCCAATTGTAGGAAATCACTGATTTCATACCTTGGGTTTTGATATTGTTAATTGACTCTTTTTTTTCATGTGAACATTGTAAATCTTGTTCACTGTTTACTTACTGTAAATTAATTGCAGGAGATAGCCAGACGCTACACCACTGTAAAAGACACTGTGTAAACATTCATAAGTGTATACTGTATATGTACTGTAAGTACTACTAAACTCAAGCTAAATATCTTGCCGTCCTTTACCAAAGCTTATTATAAGAGGGCCACTGATGCACTTGGTGGCACATGCATGGCTCCACGACATAAGTTTACAGTAATATAACACTGACAGGGCTAACAAGGATGAGGTCACTCTAGCTCTAATAGCCCCGCGAGGAAAAACACTGCGACAGGGGACGCCTCAACGTTTAGTTAACACACTGGTAAATTTAGCGGAGGGCACGGGTCCTGGGCTATCTGCTTTCACACACACACACACACATATTGAACGACAGACACATAAAGACACATACAGACACATGCAGACGCATTCAGACAAATGTATGCTGTCTGCATTGCTTGTTTGCTCTCCTGAGTGCGTGCAGGCATGAAGATGCAGCCGCAACTGCATGCTGATGTCACTGGATACACATCACACACACCCACGCACCCACGCACGGCTCTCTCTAGCTTCATCTCGTGCTCCGACATACACATGGACACAGCATACATATGCAGACACCTTGTGTAAGGCAAGACTAACAGGAGTTACATAGTGAGACCATGTATCAGTGCGGCTTGTCTGCAATGTAAGCCAGACAGCCTGTTTAGCCCCAATTTGGCAGGACAGGCCAGCCCCAGTCCTTCAATAGTTACAACGCGTAAGTAGAGCTTTTCACTTTGTAAGGGGCATTTTTGTACAGCCGCTGAACTCGCGGATGATTTGTACACTATTACGTTAAACATTATCAGTGAAACATGAGTTGTATGGTTTTCAGTTTAAACTGGAAGGTGCCGTAATTTCATTTTTTGTTTATTCAATTAACTGACCCATTGCTTTACTATTCAGCTATTACCGTGACTCACATTTTAATTCTGGGAATTTTTGCTGATTTGAATATTTTGTTTACACTCTTTGATTTGTGACCGGAATTGCTCTTGTGGTTGTAACACAGCATTAAAAAAAAGCTGTTTTGGTTTCAAACTCTTGAGTGTCTCTCTACGCCTCCCTCTCTTAAACTTGCTCTCTTAAACTCTTCCTCCCAACATTTTGCAACCAATTGTGGTTCTGGGACACTACAATACAATCAAGGAATGTGTAGATAATACAGACTTCCATGCTGTGCTATCCTTCAGGTTCAGAACAGACACCACAAGAAAGATCCCAGATACGTACTTGAGGAAGCGGCTAAGATATTGGCGGCTGCAGGCAGACCAGGAGAATACGCCGTTATGGCCGGCCAGGGTGGGAGACATGATGTTGCCCTCCGATTTCTTACAAACGTTGCCTTCTCCATCATGGACCATTCCAAAACTGTGTGTGGGGTGGGTGGGGGTTGAAGACTTGGTGAGCGATGTTGTAATTTTTATTTGACCAGAAACGTTCGATATAAACCCCCTTACTTGTGTCCTGATTCATGGGCGATGGTGAAAGCGAGGCCTAGTCCAGTGTCCTCATTGACGGTGCAACTTCTGTACTTGCTGCACATCCCACTAATCGGAGCGAAACCTACACAGGGAAACAACAGCATGGAGAGTTTACATCCACACAGAGAGGAACTGGAAAACATACTACACTATTATAAAAGAGATACTTTCTCATCCCTCTGGGGTCCCGACCCACAGTTTGAGAACCAATGTCATATCTTACTATACTGTACTTACTTACATACTAAACCATGTAACATGGTTTAAATAAACGGTGACATAGCAATCTGTCTCAGTCTCCCAGTACAAAATGCATTTGGCTTCTTCACTCTCACTGTGGTTGTAACAGCTAATATTTCAGTGGTATGGCGGCGGTTTACCACAATACAAAGTGAGTGCTCTCTGGGTTAACCGCCTCCCTGTATTAAACGGTGGCAGCCTGTGAGAACACAGGGCATTAACAGTCCTTACGTTTACTGCCTCTCCCTCTGTCACTCACTTTCTTTCTCTCTCTCTTTCTCTCTAAAAAGACACATGGACACAGATACACGCCATCCCCTGGCTCTTGGTCAAGGTAAAACCCATGAGGGACTCCTTTAATGCCAGTGAAAACCCAGTCTTCTCTTGTACTTTTATTAAGCTCCCAGTCAAGTCATTCTTCATAAGGCACCCTAAGTGTTCTCATGTAAATCATTTATATGAAAAAGAATCACGTCCTGGACAAGAAGGCAGATTGACTGTGTGAACTCCCATTTTATCCCTCTATCGGGTCAGGAAAGAACTAGATCATAGATATTATGTGTAGTTTAAACAGATGGAGAAAAATGGATGGCGATGTAAAAGTAAATATATATTGTTGTTGTATGCTGACCGGCAGCACTAATGGCCATTTCTTATTAGCCTTAAGCCTGTGATAATTACATACAGAGGATTTAAGACTCACACACACACACACACACACACACACACACACACACACAGAAAATGACACAAAAACAGGCCTCATACAAGCTTACACACACACACAGGCACATGCACACGCGTGCACAGTTTTACACCTTTGAACTAGAACTAATACTAGCTGACAACACTTTGAAGTTAAAACTCAACTCTGGGGTTGAAGGGTTGTGTGTGTGTGTGTGTGTGTGCGTGTGCGTGTGCGTGTGCGTGTGCGTGTGTGTGTGTGTGTGTGTGTGTGTGTGTGAATGCACAATTATCTAGTTTGAGTGTAGGTAATGTGCGTGCGTGTGTTTGTGTAATGTTCACCTTTACACAATAAGGATTTTTTTCCTCACAGAAAGGGACAATTGTACAGCAACAACGATATTTTAGTTATATATACAGTATGCTGACAACTGTTGTCTTAAATAGTACAAAAATAACATATTTTATTGTACCATATTCATATTCACTGTTTGAAAATGACACCTACTGCTAAATTATTGTTTTGAAAGTATGGAATGTATGAAAGTAGATGACACCTTTCTTGATACAATCAATAAAATTAGATTTTTTTTAAACTTTCTTTGTCCAGTAAGATGTGATGGGGGAGTGGGTCCCTAATGGCACGCACAGATGTTCGGCTGCAAAGTGACACCTTAGAAGGACTAAGGTGACACAGGCTCTACCTAGGGTGTCGCAGGGTTCATTTTTCCAGGAACAGATGTCAAGGCCAGTGAGGAGGATGGCGTGGTCGTGGAGCCTGCCCTCTCGGCCCCCAAGACCAGACTGCCACTGACAGAAGCTGTTCAGTGTGTGGTCGGCATGGTGGTTGATCACCAGACCGTCCTGCACGCAATACCGGACGGAAAGAGAGGGAGAGAGACAGTGACAGAGGGAGAGAAAGAGAGAGAGAAAAAGAGGATAGAAAAGTCAAAAATCTGAATGGGGGGTGAGGTGCAGAATACTTTGTATGTAGAAAATAAAACTGAGAAGGTCCAATTATACGTTAGGATAAGTCTGTGTGTCCCTCTTGCCAAGCACAATAAAACAACACACTAAATGCTGTTGAATTTAGTGCCGTGGGTAGTGACTAATATGGGAATAAAATGATTAGGTCTAGGAGGCCAGGTTTGGGAGGTAACCAATCATTTTAAACATTAAATGTAATTGGACTGTTCTACTGAAAGGTTTAAAAGTAGCGTGGACGCTTGAACAAAGGGACTTATTGTATCATCTCACTGGGAGGACATAAATGAAGACAGAAAGACACAAATGAAGTTTTATCCACTGGGTGAAATATTTTGCATTCCTTTCCTTGGTGATGGCCTCTTGGGAAAGATTAAAAGTCATTCACACACACAAACACACACACACACACACACACAACACACACACAGGTGGACTGAAGCAATAACCTGTTCACCTCACCTGCTTGGCTGTTAAAGTCGTGCACTTCTCTCTATTTCTCTCTATTTCTCTCTATGTAAAATGTGTCCCTAAATGTGTCAAAGATTCAACAAAAGGTAGACCCTATATTTAAACATATCATGTTTTTGTTTACACAACTGGCAAAATGTAAGGAATCTCGAATGATGGAATAATAGTGTTAGAAAAACAAACATGCCCCAAAACATACAGCAAATACCATGTAATATGTAGACTATAAGCCTATGTTGTCTTATGAGCAGTGTAAAGGGTCACTTTTGGGATCCAAAAAACACACTTGTCTATATTGTTAAAATAATATCTGTGTCTACCAGGCTTTTTTCATATTTTAATTAAAGATGGAGAAACTCTCACTTTAGGTGAGGGTTTGACAGAATCCCTAGCTAATAAGAGACTTACCTGATCTTCATCTAAAAGCACTAGACCCACTATGACGATGTTGATGTTGCCTCCTATGGTTCCATCTTTGAAGAGACTGGAGACCTGCAGGAGACACGGACTAACACCGTCACGACCAACCTTTCTAATCCTGGAGCATCTGCCGTTCATTTACCATAACACCATAACCATAACACCTTTGAACACTCAATCTGTACTTAGGCTGTTGGGACGTAGGACTGTTGACAGATATTAATACTATGTGTTCACATACATATTACGTTGAATCAGCACAGATGACTCTTGCACATGCAATGTTTTCATAGAAGCTTAAATGCTACAATGAAGTCACTACTATGAGGCTGGGTGATGATAAACCTTGGAAGACATATGGTTGGATGATTCAATAGAACACTGGAAAAAAGTCTTCTATTTGACATTTGGAAGAATGTTGCCTGGTTCTTCATCCATTTGTTTTTAATCGACCTGCATGGCTACATTAAGTCTATGGGGTGTATACAGTATATATATATGATGGAGAGATCAATGTCCACTATATGAGAAATAGGAAACCCTGACATTCCTCTGGTGATAGCAGAAAAATGCCCCTCTGATGGTATCACTAAAGCAATACAGTCACAACTGCTGTTTCCAATTCGACCTCTTCTATCATAGGGATATCTACACATCAATCAGTGCTGTGGATCTCGGCTTTGAAACCAGACTCTTGTTCTCTCGTTCTCGTTCTCTCTCTCTCTCTCTCTCTCTCTGTCTCTGTCTCTCTCTCAGGTCATATGAATACCTCAGGTGTCACTCACAAGGTTTTTTTCATTCTCATTCATTCCGTATGTTCTTCCCCTCTCCTGACTCATGAATATAGTCAAAACTTTGATTTGTTATGAATGAAAACAATAACGCTGAGGTCAAAGAAACAATTGATGTGAATGTCTTGTTAGCTTGTTGTAACAGTTTCGAACAATTCAATTCAATTTAACTCTGAGAAAGAACTGGTTCTTTTAAAATGTATCACTTCTTAGCATAATGTAATAGGATCAAGTATATATAAACAACCATAAATAACATTATAAAATGTATGTAGTAGGTTAGTAAAAATCATTTAAAAAGACATTTATCTAAGAAATTGTAATCAAATGAAAGAAAAAGGAAGCTTCCGTGGCCCTTAAATCCCCTTGTCTCCCAATAGAAAATTTGTGGACACATTATAGAATTGGAATGTACCTTTAATTATCCATTCTGGTGTCACTTTAATCTCCAGCAATCCCAACTGACATATTTTAGTTATCTGAACCCCGACCACTAACACCCAGGGGAGGTGACAGGGGGGTTAGCGTGGCTCTGTGAAACTCCACACTGTACTTTTGGTGGCTCTAGACAGGCTGTAACTTCTCCCGCTTGCTCTCTGCCAGAGAGAACCATGTTTTCAAAATAGACGGATTATCTTTGGATTTGTCAGTCAGTCATTAAGTAGCCAAACAAGCATGACGAGATAGGCTTGCAATCAGCTGAGACACAGAGGGGCAGACAGGGAGAGTATTGTGTTAATGATCTCACAGAGATATCAATTTCATCTATTTAAAGGTGTTTTGACTTGATATTTTTTGTGGATAGGTTGATAAATGAAAGTGGAAGAGTTGCAACTCTGAGTGTTTAATTAAATCAGCAAATAAAAATCAGCGTTGCTCTCAAGATGGAGTGTTGGAAGAGCAGTTGTGT
Source organism: Percopsis omiscomaycus (assembly GCA_027575585.1). Taxonomy (NCBI): domain Eukaryota; kingdom Metazoa; phylum Chordata; class Actinopteri; order Percopsiformes; family Percopsidae; genus Percopsis; species Percopsis omiscomaycus. The sequence continues at coordinate 2,051,001 of JAODLI010000008.1, read as the reverse complement.
TTCTTCAACTGCATTGCATCAAACTGCATTCTGAAGATCTTTAATAAACACCCTCTGATCTATAATTGTGTCCATAAGAGTGTAAAGATATACTAATATAGCACTCTAATATGCCATCTCATATCGGCTAAAAATACAGACTATGTCAAAGGTAAAAAAAACATACTTAGTGTACCTTTAAATCAGTTCCTATGCACAATGCACAGACACAGGGAATGACGTTTCTCTCACCATATTGAGTACAGTCAGAACATACGTGGTGATGTTCTCATGGCCATGGTTGTCCATCATCTTCTTGTCAACTACCACCAGTGTCTCAACGTTGAGCGTCTGACTGGCTTGGTTCTTCATTAGCACTGCCCTTTTATTCCTGGGGACAAACTTGTACTCATCGGGGAGGACATAGAGGTCCTCTTTCACAGGCTTGGGCATGTCTGGAGAGAGATAGAGAGATATAGCCAGGTGTTTACCATTGCTTAAAATGCAGGACTGGTTACAAATCTTCCACATGTAGAATTACCCGCTTCAGTGCTCAAACGGGCTTCGCTTTAGATCAAGTTGTACGTTTGAACAGACTAATCGCATCCCATAAAATGTATGTATCCCACAGAATTACCTACAGACTACAAAATAACTAAATGAGAAAAAGGTGAGTTTTACCGACTGCAGACAAAAACCAGTGGGAAATAAAATACAAATACAAATAAATCACAGCACACCTGCACACTCTCATGATGCAAATTTAATGTAGAGACATATCTTACCTTTGTCAAGAGCATCAGACTAAGACAAACACATGGACCAAACATAAACATCAAATTCCCAGCCCAGCTCTTTTATTAACGGTTTATGTAGGTGGTGTCCCCTCTGCGAATAAAGAGCACCTTTTCAAATACATAGTACAGGCCGATCAAAGTAAATCACTGTCTAAACCCATGGTTATTTTTGACACAATCTCATCTTTAATCTCTAGTTATGTGTTTCAGGTTATTGTAAACTTTCACCTCTAACCCCCATGCAAGATAATCAAGAAAGACTAGAAAGTTTGCTTATACAGCCGGAAAGCAGGTGAATGACCAAAGTACTGTTTAAGCTAAAACACGGCACAGGTGTTCAGTGATGTCATCCTATGGGAATGTAAACACCAGTGTGTTTTCACAGAGGACAGACAGCTGGGGTCCCGTGGTGTAATTGTAGTGGTACTATTCCCTGCTGTCTCCGAAATGACCCCAAACCCCTGTGAGACCAATGTCAACCAATCTTGAGATAATTTCTTGAGAACAAACATTTGTCAAAGTAAAGTGAATGTATAACACTCACTTGGACAACCTCTGACCCGTCATAGGTCAAGAGACTAGTGCAACTTGAGAACTCTTCTTGAGGGCAAACAATGTTCACCATGCTAACTCAAAATCAAAACTTAGTTTTTAATACTTTTCCTACAAAGTGGGGTAAATTTGGTGAAAATAATGAGTCAGTGATGTGATGCTGAGCTAATTCCTTCATTCGTGTTTGTAGAAAACAGTCAAAAAATCAACTCTTTCAAATCGTTAACCCCCGTTTGGTCAAATCACTAATTAAGTCACCGCTCAACACCTCGAGAACATCCCGACTGTATGTTTAGAGATAGAGACTGAAATGAGCTTAGTCTTTCCACTTAAATACACTGAAATTAAATGCTAAGTCAAATGATGAGCCCTCAAACTAACTAACTACTACTGGGTGATCTGTGTTCAAACCGCCTCTGTGTACGTGCTTAATTTTACTGAAATCAATTCCATACAAGGAATGAAACATTTAGCAAATTTTGCCATCAAATCACTTTATGTAGAGAAGTGAGTAGTAAAGTGTATTCAGATATATAACTGCTGGTTCAACTTCCCTAATAAAATCAGCTTCAGTTAAAATTTGAGAATACCTCGCCAAATATAGCAGCTAATTATCAGCAATCTAACCCTAACCAGTACCTACTGTAGCTAATCTATTGAGACATTGGACAGAGAGCAAACTGACAGAACCGTTAACTAAACTAAAACACATTGGCACATTCAATTATAATTTGCATAAGAATGAGAGATGGCCCTTACATACATTTCTTCCGTCTCCCGCAGAAGTGCTGCCTCTGCCTCTCTCCGTGTCTGTAGTCATTGTCATGGTGATGGTTGGCACGGTGTTGGCCATGTTTGCGGTGATGTATGCGTTCACTGCGATTGTCATTACTCTCGTTGTGATGACGATGATGGCGGCCATATTGCAGTTCTTGCAGATGTGCAGTGGCGGTGTTGTTAGTTGGGTTTTGCTGTGAATCTGTGGACCTCTTGTAGAGTACGTGTGGTTGATGACTAGAAGACCCAGTGAAGTTTTCTCTCTGGGCCAGGCTAGGCGACACGGGCCTCAGGAAATAATCTGTATCCTGCGTCCGGATCAAACCTGACTAGAGGGAAAACAGAAGATAAAAGTTCGTTAGCTTTACAGAAAAGATTGCTCTAAAGCCCAGGCAAAATGAACACATTTTGTCCCCAAACATTCAGAATCTCACAGGCACACCTCTAAGATAAGGTTTTTGGGCTGTGGTTTTGATTACCATTCACCTCAGCATTTTACTTTTCAATCCTTAATTTACATATAGGCAAACCTAAGAGGAACTTTAACATATACTTTAGACCTAAGAGTTTTAAACACAACCACCTTTTATAACACTGAACAGAACCTGGGGGTATGTTAAAGAAAAACAAATCATTAACTGTCAGCAATTAGTCAAGATTCCACTCTTAGGTCAGAGCTAACTGCCCCCCTAAACCTCAACCCAGCTCAATTACTGACCCTGTTCCATCATGTTCAACATCTGCTTTGCTGTCCAGGGTCACATATTATTATAGCCAATAAGCCAAATTTAGCCAATTAGTGAAAGGTTGAGTTGTTTGTAACTGATTAACCAACTATATTTAGGGCCGATTTCCCAGACAAGGATCAAGCTTCCTCTTTGGTCCAAGACTAAAGACATTTTGAACTAATATCTCTATTAACTTTTGTCTTTAGAATGGTGTGAGTGTACAGAGCTACGTAGGTGGTGGAGTAGAGAGGAGTGCAAGCCACTCAGCACTTGTGGGGTGGCAGAGGGACTTCGCACAGTCAGTTTTACATTTGGTGTTTCTATTTACAGTCATGCCATGTCTTCGCAGATGTTGATGCTTGGAAGTAATGGTGGCTTTTCTAAAACAAAAATAGAAGACTATTAACATTGTGCACACTGGCTGTCATAGCAGACTGCCACAGTGGCTGTAGTGAGGCTGTTGCTAGCGTGTGGCTGGGTGAAATTTCAGTGTGCGTTCACAAAATTAGATCAAGTTGAAAAACTGGAAAGATAAAGAGATTAAAGAGAAGCAAGCAAGCAAGCTTCTATTTGCAGGTATGCATGTATGTGTGCCACAGAATCAGCCACAGAAATATTAGGAAGCCGGTGGACCAGAGCCCCTCTGAAAAAGCTATGACACAATGAGCACCACATTCAAAAATGATAAAACCCTATAGATGTAGGCCAACAGAGATCTGCAGGCTGACCACATCCCCTGTAATTTTCCCCAATGCGATGGAGGGAAGCTTGTGATGTATCAATGGTATTTGTATGCCAATAAGATGGCATGGACCGTGTGGTTTAGCAGTTACTTACAAATTATGTCAAAATCAATACACAGTGTGTACAATACAGGTCAGTACAATCAGACCAAATCATTCAACAGTGTGACATCTAGTGAAAATACATTATATATGTGGTGAGATTGTTGTTGTTATTATTATTATTGAGAAAGGACCATGTAGTAAATGTAAATCCAAATTCCCCTTTTTTTCCCCTTCCCCAAGCCAGTAGAGACTAGAATTGTGGTTTTGCGTCAGATAATGATAAATTCCCACCCTGTGTTAACTGGTGTTTCTCAGGCAAAAGATAAACCCAAACAAAGACACAGAAACATACAGTATTTACAGCAGGAAATGCACCATTGACCTACTAATTACTGGGAAGATTACAATATTTGAGGAATCCTGTAAAACAAACAATGGAGGCTGGCTTCATTCGGAGCATGACCAAATCCCTCCTCCTCATCCCAGACAGCGTATAATGTATCTATTGCTGCATCTGCAAGTGACAGCCGTGGCTTGACCCGCCACCAAAATCAAAGTTGAACCAACTCAAAGAGACTTGGTTATGAAAAACTGACACCTGAAATAACCATTTCATTCAATTGGGACAAAAAAAATAGAGCAAGAGAAACAATTTCGGAATAAAGACAGACAAAGTAAACGAGAGAGGGGAACTCCTGCAAGTGTATTTCCACCTCCCAACTTGCCTGCCAACGGTAGGCAACAATCCCTGCCAGGTACTCAGACGTTGGCTGCAATCAGTCGTGACAAGCAGTGCGTGCTGCTGTCATCCTCGTGGCTCCGGCCCCAGTGCAGTCTAACCATAGACGATTGTCATCATTTAGTTTCCAAGTCACGGCAAGGCCCTCTGACCCGAACTGCATGGCTGTCAAACTTCCACCATGCTACATTTTGATCCTGTCTGACGGGGGAAGGTACGTAGTCTGAAACTAAAGTATGCTCTGAAAGGAAAACATATGGGATGTGATGGGGGAGACAAAGTGAGATGTTTCTTTGTCGCTGAGGGTTTATTTTGAGGTCAGTTTATGTATACTACAGTAAAATGAGATTACATCGAGATGGGAAGAAGAACGTTTCCAATGGGATGTGACAAATTCACACCCAGCGCCAGCAATCACTTTAGATTATATCATTGTTGCTATAGTAAGACATACAGTATATTTCATTCAATCTCTGAAAGGACCCTTAGATTTACAGTCAAAGATCCATGGTTCAGCTTTGCTAATATCTCCTTTGCTCAGATTTTTGTAACACATCAAACAATTTCACAGCAGTAAACTTATACTGTGGCTGTAATTCTGGAATTAACATGCCTGCCACACTCACTCAACAATTCTCGGGGGTGGACTGTAACTGCAGCAGCAGGAGAACAGGTATGTACATTGTAAGAAAGAAAAACATGACTGGTTGTGTAGAAAGGCTAACATTCTGGCATGTGATCATGCCTTTTTAGCTGTATGATGACAGCGCAATCTCTATTCAGCCAATGGGAATCCCTCATCTTGCTGCTATACACTATTCTTCACTAATTTATGCCACTAAAATGAGTTTTGGGAGTGGAGCAGCCGAGAGGTAGTGAAGCTCCGACAGGCTTTTTTGGCGTAAAGACTGCATTTCCCATGAGGCTCATTGTCACAAAGAGCTTTGTCAACTCTCAGGCGAGGCAGTTCAGAACATCAGCTGCTTTTTAAAGCTTAACGCAATTAAGTAATATCAATCATTAAGGCTAAATTGTCTATGCCATGAATCGATATGTAAGAGTTCACGAAGAATTTAACCCTTTGGATAATAATACATCAACTTTTTCACTGTAGATGCATAAATGTAGACTAAGTGAAGTCTCAGTAGTTTTCTAGGACTTTAACTACTACAGTACAGTGATTGGCTTAATCAAATGGCAGCTTACTCTCCCTTGTGTCCATTGATGTTTGCAGACTGGCATGTCTGTACGACTGTTGCGTGTAAGCTTAGATTTAGATTTAGGACACCTGGCACCGAACTGGTCTGCCTGGCTTCGCTGTGTGCACTGTACCTTTTGTAGGCGCTACTCTACGACATTTCTGGACAGCTCAAAGCACTCCGGGCTATGGGATACAGTCATATATACGAACACAGTGGTATGGCTTGTGTTTGCAGCTCAATAAGAATAAGAACCACATGTCAAAGTCCACACATGCTGCCGTTTCCTCTGCCCTTGGTCTGCCGTCAAGCTGCCTGACTGGACTATTTCCCCTTGAGACAAACCCACGGCACTTTGATCCTTTAATGATTTCTGTCTATGTCTCTCCTTGTACTTAAGGCGATTCCTCCAGGATCACAATGTTGTGATATGTAGCTAATTTATTGTACCACTGAGTGCTCTAAAAGAGTGTGTAAGGTAATGTGTGGAGCTTTCAGAAACCCCACGAGTGTTATCAAGGCATAACCAATAGATGTCAGATGTTCATAGGAAATTATTAAATAACGCACACCAATACAAAGTGATTAAATATACAGTACTGTAAGTGCAGTATAAAAAGCTAATATGACGGTGGATTTTATTTAGACCATCCAAAGAGCTTTGTTTTGTAGTCCAGACAACAAACGACCACTAAATATTATGCAGCTGAGATAAATACTTAATGAATAGATTATTTAAGAAAAGCGTGATTGCTAAATCTCTTCCTAAAGAGATGAGGTCACACACCAGTGCCTTGAGATTACATGCTACGCTCCACAAGGTGCAAATAGCAGTCATAAAATGCTGAAACACTACTTGGGAGGGCGCAAACAGCTGGATTCTCTGGAGTCAGGCGCATTCAGACACGCAGAGACAGGAAACATGTGAGAGGTGAACAGTAAAAAAAAATAATACTTTGAGCACAACGGAACTGACGAGTGAAACGCTCAGTGCACCTGACTCAATGGAGCATATGGGTCTAATGAAGTGTTTTTCAATTTTCTTTTAGTCTCAACCTTTCAAAAAGGAGTCACGCTAGTGCTGTAGCTGGAAAGCTCATTATTTATATATATTTAGCTAATGCCTAATAGTATTGCAATATCAGTTCTCCCAATCCTATTTCTCTTGTTTCTGTGAGGGAAAATGGTAAATAAAATGCTAGATTATTCCAAATATTCATCTGGGCTTTAAACGACGCAGTATAGTTCACTGCTTCATGTGGTGCATGCCATAAAAATATCCTCAGTGTCTGTATCTGTCAGAAATGGAGGCATGGACCCATTCCCAGCTAAATTATGACTTGGCTTAGTGGCAAAAATCATAAAATAAAACTTTGTGACCACACTTAAAAACTTTAATCAATTACAGACTTAAGTTCAAGCCATATCTTAGTCATCTGTTGGTTAACTGTCCAGAGTATTACTCCAACTGGACGTCTAGCAATTCTAAACACAGAATTTTCCTTGTAGGTTTCCAGTCTGCATACAATTAAATCTATACAGTACATCATTGGTTTTGTTTCACTGATGACGAACTGTATAGGTCGTAGCGTATGATGGAACATATTAACCTTTACTTGGGTTGATGGTCTTAAATCTTAAATCACGCAGAGACCACACTGTGTGATTATCAAAGCTTTATCACATCAATAAACCGTGTCTCATTCCATTTTGGAAATCCCAGGAAGAAGGTGGGATGAGAGCATCACATTATAGTGATCACTACTACTGGCCCTGAGGGGTAAAACACACCCATCATTTTACAGGAGGAAAAAAAAAACATGGTCTCCAAGTGATTTGTAGGGCTTGCATTTAGCATTTCCCTTTGGTTCAAATGAGAGGTGCACATTACAGGTCTGACTGAAATGAGATCTGATAAAAGATCCGTGGAGTGTGCCTCACGGATGATCAAGGAACGTTATCCAGGCAAAAAGTACACAGCACCAGTGCCAAACATAACATATATCAATCCTCTCTAGATCGCACAGTAAATCAACATTGTAAAAAAAAACTGTAATTTCAAATAAAAAGGCCTTGACTGTGGGCTTGCAACGATACAGCCACCTAGCCCTACAGTGTCTTGAACCCAAAAAAACCTCTGCCAAACCTCTCCGGTGCACAACATACAGTATTGTGACATAGCATATGGCCATATATTAAAGTGCTACTGAACTTTTGTTAAACCCTCTACACTATAATTGTGTAAACTGGAGCAATTTAACAATGCATGTCAGTGTGGGGACTTATATTGAGGTAAGGAAGCTACAGAGTCAAAGGTTTAACAACAGTTCAGTTTAGCTAAAATATGCATTGCTATAAAAACAATGGATAGCTTATAAAACTAGATTAAACTAAATAATTAACTAACTGAATTACTTACTAATACAAGTTGCTGTAGGTACGATTTGAGAGTTGCAACAAGAGCTAGCTAAAAAAGGAACAGGAAAAAAAACATTTTGAAAATCAACAACCCAAAAACCCACTGCCAAACCTATTGTAGCTGTGTGCGTGCATTCATGTGATTGACAGGCAAGGTAGATTCGCCAAACCAATCAGGAAAAAGAGGCCCTGATTGGTAAGAATTATTTTGGGCTCTGTCAAAAATCTAAATCGACTTATATAGAGGCAGGGGCTATCGACCAGAGCAGGTATTCTCACAGAGAATTTCACTCACTGATAGCTGACGAATGTCTATGGCATTTCTAGCAAATTACACTAAATGTATAGCTCTTAAATCCTAGAGCATCTTTAAGTAATTAATTAAATATAACAAGATGTCAACATTTTGAAATTGTCTTACAATCCCTCAAAATAATCTTTAAATTATCAACCCTCACTTTGAAAACTATGTACTGTATACTCTTCTAGTGTATAGGCTACTGTTTAGATGCAATAGCTGGTTCATTTGTAAAATGAAGAAGGGAGAATTGTTTCCAGTGTATGGTTGCAATATAACTCCTGTGGATCATAATAAACGTCTAATCGGGACCATTTACACACATCCAATATGACCGAGACTATAGGAACTAGACGCACTTTGCCATTATCAGTGGATAAATTTGATCCTATTGTATGAAATTGCTGTTTAGGCATGCGTACGCAACAGTGGAGCAAAGAAATCTTATTCCATCACATCTCATGTCAAGTGGAGTATAGCAGTAGATTCAACACAGCCATGTTAAGATGAGGCCCTGCATGGCACTCCACTCAACCCTTCCACTAACCCCCCCCCCATAAAAAAAAACTAAAGCGGATTACGTTGAAGCATAACGTCGACACACAGAAGGACCCGCTTTACGATCTCCCCTTCCACATGTGTGCCACTGTGTCTGAAGAGGCTCAAACTATTTGGCAGGTGAACAGTGAAGTCAGTAGGCCTGGGCCTGCCTCTTTTATTCCATCAACTTCTTACTTGTAAGTTACAGATTTTTATGGCTGGATTCCATACTGTCATCAAAGCAGGGCTAACCCTAATCTGGGCTGCCAGAAAGGGGGGGGGGGGGGGTAAAAAGAGAATTTAGACATGGGCTTTACAAAATGGCACTCCTCTATACAAGGGGGTTTTGAACTCTTCAAAATGCCCCTGACAAAACAATGACCCTCAAAGTCTAACACCCTCTGTCTCTGATGTAGTCTGTCTCTCCTTCTCTCTCTCTCTGTCAGTAAAGGAAAACAAAAGCGTGAGGACAGAATGAGTCACTGCTTTTCAGTAAATGCAGACTAACAATGCCACATTATTCACACGAGCAATGTCTTTTCCCCAATAATTCAAGCAACAAATTTTATAGCAGTCAAATATATTTAAACAGTCTGGTTTAAGACTATTGTGGTGCTGCTAATAGGTCTCTGAAGCGCACGTTTGGAACAGATATAAGCATTACATTCTTGGTGACAGTTCATAAGGTCACAGTACTTTAGGGTGATTCTGATGAACACATGTCCTCACAAAAGGTCATTGGTGGGAAAAGGCCCATCTTAATGGTATCGTGTTGTAGTCGGAGGCCAGGTGCTCCCGTTGATCAATACCAGCTATTGATCTGGCTTCCCCTGGTCAATATTTACTCATCCTTTTGCCAGATAAAATGGCTGGCCAAAGACAAAGGTCTCCTCTGACCTGTGTCCTAGGGATCTTTATAACCAAAATCAGATAGCGATTTTTGTCTGGTACAAGCAGAAACAATTGCATATAAAAAGGAAAACAGTGTTTGATAGGCATGAGAAGAAACTGAGTGTATTTTATTATTATACTGTGTGTAGAACGATATTAAATAAATGTCACATCTAGCTGTAGGGGGAGGGGTAGAGATTTGTGCTAACCTATGAGGTCAGCATGAGAAGTAGGGAGGAGCGGACGCCACTTAGCACTTTGATGAAGGAGGGACATGCGCTCTCTGAGTTTCAAGCTAAAACAACAGCAACAATTTTTTTTTTTTAAAGGTGTTCAAGCAGCAAGGGCAAAATTGTTAGTATAAAAATAATCCTTTATCTTGTTTAGATTTCACTGTTCCCTGACTCACAGAAGAAAAAGTCAGATTCCCACTGACACAGTTCAGCCCAATCCAGCTCAGTTAGACCCAGTCGTGAGAACCACATTTACAGGCCCTGTAACCTCTGGGCTTGGCTGGTTCTTTACGCACATACACACAGAAGAGGAATCATCCCTTGAGATATGACATTCTCTTTGTGTAGATTTACAGGACATTCTCAGACACTGCAGTGGTCCGACCTTCACAGTGGAAATATAAACAGCAAACCAACGGACAGAGCTGGAGTCTACTATCATTTAAAAGAACACAAAAAGATTGATATAAACATAGTTTCATAGTTAATGTGATGAACTACTAACCCACAAAAGTACATTCAACTAACCACTAAACTGCACTTCTTCTTATTACTGTAATCCATAACTTTCTATTTTTATTTATTATTTTTATTATGATATTGTCTGTATTCTTTTATATATGAAATTGTCTTAGGGTATGCCAACATACTAAATGAGCATGATGCTATCAATAATTTACACCATTTGTCTTGTTATCAGACAGAAAGTGTTAAATTAAAACTACAGAAATGGCACAGAATCTAGTGTCGCGTTCTGTAGAAAGTGTTTCAGGAAAAGGTAAATGTGTCAGTCTGTTACTATTGTAGATACGGTCCTCTCTTAATGTATTAAACAGTCACTGAATTTAAAACAAAAAATGAGGAACTGTTTCAGACAGATGATAGTGGGCAAACAAGCTGTATGTCTGTCTATCTACAGTATCTACATTTGTGTGTGTTTGTGTGCTTGTGTGTGTGTGTGTACGTGTGTGTGTGTATCTGAGTTTATCCAAAGAGAGACATCTGAGGATTATGCTTCATGTACTTCTCTGTTCTTTGGCCCACTAAAAAGGTTAGAGTGACAGTTTGAATGTATGGACAAAGGTCCATTGCTTAGGATTTAAGCATACTTCACATAATGCTTACAATTCCTTCATCAGGACCAGGGCCACTAAAACAAAATCAAAAAGACCACTAGAAAAGAGACGACAAACACTTAAACTAAACTTAAACTAAACTGAAATTTTGTGTTATGGCCAGTTTTTAGAAGTAAGATTCTTTATAATGTTGACACATACACCAATTTTAGCACAGCAGCCAGGCCTCCAACTAAAATCAGGTGTCAAACATTGATTAACATACATTTTTTATAACATAAATTACACAACATAAATGACCCCACCAATCACACAATCCCAGACATACAGTATAACGAAAACTTTTGGTCTTACACACCAGAGATTAAGATGAATAGCCATTGTATGAAGAGTTGCTTTTTTAGGCTTACATTTAGCCTAACATAATACATAATCAAACTGAATTTCCGATTGAAACGGATGATAATGAAATAATGGTAAGACAATATTTCAGCTGAGTGAATTGCTACATTGCAGAACTTGAAGAACACAGTTACACAAAATGTACAATGTATGATGAAATCACTGCAATGCTACTTTGCCCAAGGGTTAACGCTAAGTCAAGCAGCCCTAAGTACAAGTCAAGTGTAATTTTCTCAACAGATCAGCCAGACGATGAATTTACTCACGAAAACATGCTTCAGTTCAAGTACTGTGTGACTGGCATGTTCGTAGTAGCACACTTAAAGACTCTTTGTACTATGCACTATGTAAGAGAGAGGGGTTTAATGGTGGTTTAACCTATAGACCCAGACTGTCTGTGTACAGTCTGATTCATTAGCTCTTAAATGACAAAATCTCTGTCTTTCTGGGTCTTTGTTTACTTGCCTCCCACTGACTCTTAGTCAGTCCTTCATGACAGTTCGGTATGTTTAATTGTGTTTCATGTCTACATCTAATAATGCAAACTGTAGTTGATTAAACCAAGAAAGTAATATCAGATCAGAAAACCTCCTTGATTAAACTCAATGAATATTAATTGTTAAAATGTTCTCATGTCGTTGCTCTTAACCTCTTTCTTTAGCCTAACTCCTTGTTCTGATCTGCCGTTTGAGACCCAAAAGGGCCATGGGCCTGTTTCCACTTAGTTTTGACAAGAATGCTAGCTTGTTTATGTGTGGAGAAAATGTTAACGGCCCCCTGCACTGTTTAAATAGGCATAATTATTCATTAGCTACATCTCGTCTCTCATCCCCCACAAGAAGGGTCAAAATGGGAGCCATCAATTCTTGAGATGCTACTTAGGTCTGCGTGCTGATAGATATGCGAGTGTGTGCGCATGTACACACACATAATACAGTCTTCTTAGACAGACAGACACACACACGTACATGCACTCAAACACACTCACAATCCATCCACAAACAGACAGAGAGGCGCAAACACGCACAATCTGACTCCGGGGCGTGTTCGCACTCACCATCCCAGCGCATGTGGAGATTGCCACCGAGGAGTTGACCCTGGACCTCAGCGACCCCTGGTAAAAGCACAGGTCATCCTGCTGGTAGGCCCCGAGGCTTCTAGTGCCAGTCTTTCCCAGGACCTGGACGGTGAAGCCCGGTGCGATCAGGCTCTCGGAGGCCTCCCTCAGCTCCATGTGGAAGTCCTGCCCCAAGCCACTGAGCCGGAAGTGGACTGCGTCAGGCTGCAGGGACCTGCGGCGCCGTCTGCGCTGCTGGTGAGACACCTCGTGAGAGATGTACTGACCTCGGTGGTCCACCTCGTATGGAGCCACAATCTCATATTCTAGTGGCAATAGTAAGACACAGCAAAGACCAAACATGAGTGTATTGGACACCTGAGTAGCATTCATGCCAAAGGAAAACATACTGGTATAAAAGAGTGTGAGAGAGAGAGACCAAATCCACAGATTATTGTATTGATTTGTTACACACAAAAAATACATCACTATGACTATATAGCTTATACACATAGGTATACGTACATGTCAATTGTAATGGAATTCCTACAACAATTTGTCAGCGCAAGTTTGTACATTAAATATATCGTTTTTACATCAAAGTGTAATCACTGTTGCTGTAAAACTTCCTGTAAAAGTCATTCATTTAGCAGTTAAAGCTTGGCTTTAAAATAAGGTAATACGGTACAAAATTAATGTAAAGTAAACACCATTTTGAAATTGATTGCTATGTTTACCCAGCAATTTCACCCCTAATAATAAATACCGGTACTGGTAGCAGTGTCGATTGTTTAAAACTGAAGACATTTTCTTTCCCTAATGTAAATTGCCCTTGACCCGCCTCGTATACTTTTACTGGCAGGGTCAAGAGAGACTTACAACAAGAGGAAGGGATTTAGACAATTGCAACACAGCCCAATCAGTGAGGACTGAATCATGTTTGACCTGGTGTTTTTAACCACAGTTTTTACTACAGTTCAGGCTGAATAACAGCAGGTCGTAAAAGGCACTGCAGGCTCAGCACAGGCCTGGATCATAAGACGTGTTTGCGGTGTGGTTAAAAAAAAAAAGAAAAAAAAAGAAACCTAATGGCCTTTCATTGAAGGGTCAAGCTCAGAGAGTGGCTAATCTCTCAAGCTCCAACAGGATGTGTCTTACCAAGAAAAAAAAAACAATGACCACACCATCGCTTTTGCCTTTTGAGTAAGACAAAGTATTTTGATGTGCATGCGTCATGAGTGTTTAGTGGCTAAACTTGTTGGCATACAAAAGAGCATATATCTCTTGCACATGCAAAGGATTGTGTAGAAGTTAACAGTCAGTAGCAAACTCATATAATCTTTATTTCAAGTGATTCTGAGATGTTCTCAATGTAAGAAAGTCTTGAAAAAAATAAGGCTAAGATTAATCAGGTTTGATTAATATTCCTAGACTGAATACAGTTTGGTATGCTTGATAAGATAGAGTCCATAAAATAAACAAATTTCTCAGGTGAGAATTTCCCCCAGTGGTGATAGAGTATACCCGGTACAATATCACACACCTTTTACCTTATCTTCTTAACACATGACTCACTGCCAAGCACAGATGATGTAGGTAGGATTTGAAAGTTGCAACGAGAGCTAGCTAAAAAAGAACGAAAGAGAGTAACATTTTGAAAATCAACAACCCAAACACCCTACAAATCAACATTAAAGGTGTTGTACCTTTAATGGTGATTTTGTACAAATGATACATACATACATGTCCTTACAAAATAACAGCAATCTTGGAATTAGAGTCAACAGGAGCTGGACCATGTTACAGTACACTATGACACCACCATCGGTGAGCCCAAAAAATAGGTATATTTAGCACAGAGACATGTGGCAGTGGCAGAAACACGCTGAGGACAGACAGTGTGTCATCGGTAGCAGTGGGAATAGCTGCGACTTGAGCATGGATACTCTGTGGTTTGTGGTAAGAGGTTCCGACAAGGTTCTCAACATGGTGTCAGCCACCATCCCAAGGGCCACCAGATGTTTTTAGTTCTTGCAGCCCTCAAGAGATTTTTGCTATCATCTTGGCCTCTGTGTGTGTGTTTGACTACATTCATGTAGCAAAACTATGTAGCCACGGGGAGAGGGAGGTTGATTTTGAACCCCTTCTTTTTGGGGGGGGCATGGGCCAAAAACAATTACAATTAGGTCATTTAGCAAACACACTAATCCAAAGCGACTACTACAAAAACAGTTCAGTACCATTGATCTAAAGGGCCTCACAGAACCATGTGCTCATACGGAACCCAGTCTTTAGGTCTTAAGCATTTTATAATATTCTACTCTTAGTCTCTCCCTCATATACAAATGCACACCTAGCCAATGACCCTTAATGCTTTTTCTCCCTAACCAACAAAGCAGCTGTAATGACTGAGTGTCTGAGAGTGTACAAACACCCCCCCCCCCCCCCACACACACACACACACACACACACACACACACGATGGACAGAGACAGTGTTTGGTTTGTTGGTTCAGTCAACTTTGGAGGATCCTGAGTGCCATTAGTACTGATGGGGTGTGACCAGACACCCCTTAGTTCTAACTTTGGAAGGAGGTTGAAGGTGACTCTACATCAGTAAGGAAGATTTTGTGAATAATTAGTATTAACAATGATAAATAGAAAACTGAATGAATAGCCAGACTTGCATTCGTGCACGCGGTAGGAGTGCATAAAGGGAAATTCTGGCAATCTGCCGAAATTCTCCTACGTCTCTCTCTCTCTCTCTCGTTATATTTTGGTTGCCTCACGTGCAAATATCACCATTGCTCTGTGAAGCACTGTATGCAGCACAGTGCCCTCTAGTGGTGATGAAAGGTAACACCGGCACAGGTGAGCGCTTAGGTCAGTGAAAGCGCTTTTGATCCATTTTAAACACAGGAGACAACGTACACGATAAACTACTATTCTACACACAATTAAAATAGCATATGTAGACAAATAAGGTATATATTTATAAAAAACACTTTTTTTTAAAATGAACTAATGGCTCATATCTTATAGCATAGGCCTACCTGTATTTTCAGGCAAATTCAGAGATCGTAGAACTATCGATGCATCGTCGGAAACGTCGGCACTGTCAACAACAGTATTCAAAAGAATGCTCTATAGGGAAGGAAATTAAAACAATAAGATGTGGCTAGTGTAATACAAATTAATTTCGCACTATTTACACGCATTGGCATCTATGACGTTACTGAGCTTTATGTGCATGAAAGAGTTTCCATGCGTTCACTTACGTTGCACATTATGAAATAGCAGAAAAGATGGAATACAATAAATGGTCCAGTCCAGTTCCTTCTCTCTGCACAAATCCACAAAGCCATGTCCCCAAACCTAAAATTCACAGCCAACTGTAGTCCAACACTAAACACAACGGGGCAATTGCAAAGTCCTGCACCAATGACTGAAGCATCAGTTTAAAAGTTTCAGAGTTTCAGGTAGTCTCTGTAATGGTTTGGCAACTCCAGCTGTAGCATCAGTGCAGCCCGCCACACAGTTCATTTCAGAGGGCAGAATCTAGACCCGGCGAATCTGTTGGATTTGTCGCTCTCTCCCGAGAAGACATTTCATTTGAACAAAGTTACACCCGGCATCCCAAGTCTCTCTCTCTCTTTCTCTCTCTCTCTCCCCCCCTCTTCCTTCCTCCCCCCTCTCTCTCTCTCTCTACTGTGTCCCAACCCAGTTTGACTCGAATCATGTGATTGTCTATTCTCTGAAATTCACAGTAGACTACAGACTTTAACACTCCTCCCAAGCTCCGTTCTGTTCGCCAGAGAGGCTCGTGAGGGACTCGTTGCGGATGGAGCTCGCGCGGGGCACCGCTGGTAGGGCAGACAATGGGGCGTTGACAAGGAGAGCGTGCTGCCAGGCTGCAGCCAATCAGATTTTACACCTGTGCCGAGAGAGGAGAGTAGTCTACATAGGGGAGGGGCCAGGTCAGAGCATACAGTCTATGGGTAAGACGTTAAACATGTTTAGCCTTATAAACGGATATTAAAAATGAACCACGTTCAAAAAAAGATTTTAAAAAAGTTAATAAAAACAATACAGCAAAGTAAAGCGCGTATAGGCCTAACGTTACGTTCTCTCCCAAACTTATATCGTACTATTAGTTTGGGTTTAACGGTAGCTAACTTAGGCTACTAAACATCAAATTAAACGCCATGCACGATACGCTACATAACGTAGCCTATATCACAGAAATATAAGGTAAGAATTGTATAATCATGTTAACACGATAGATCATGGCTGTTCAATACTAGTAATTTTTTGCAGCTATATGGATCATGTTGATAAAAAGTCTATTTTGAGCTCCAGTAGACCTAACGTTACACCGCTAGATGTTGCACAAGTTGGGTTAGGGTTCTCTCCTTTTGGTAGCCTTCTCTCCTCGTATCTGCATTTCATTGTTCAACTTTCGTCATATTATGGCCAGGGTCTGTCTACTTTGGTTAAAATGTAACCAGCAGTGGTCTAACATTACTTTTGGTTGGTGTGTATAGGATATAGTTTGACATAACATGTTTGTGGAGTTACTGATTAGTCGTAGATGTTTGTCATAGTGTAGCCTAGCTTAATCTTTTTGTGAGATTGACGGTAGCCTATATTATATAAAATGTAAGTTGGTTTACAGATAGCACCTGCACCTGATTTTATAGATATTTGATTTGTGTGGGTATATATCCTAAACCATAATGATTCAATTAGTAATCTGCATGTGATGGATTACCTTTTAAAAGTAACCGTTGACCCTGTTTAATATGGTTGTCACTCCTGTATTCCGCAGCTGCTCTGATAGGCAACAGTCCAGCTTTGCTCAGCTCGACACAATCCTTCATGGAAGTAGTTAGAACTGTGGGAGTCAAGGGACTGGGAGCGCTTGTTTCATATTCTAGAGCATTTCATCCTCCCCAAAAGCAAACCAGATGAGTTTTCTGCTGTGCGGTAGAAGAATGGGAGGCGTGACGGTTCACAGAGAGATTTTGGCATGAACCCAACGGGAAAATATTTGGACCTATGTTGGACTTGGCGTGTTAAGAGACAGGAGTGATTTTTACGGTTGTTGGGGTTGTATGGTCCTATTTAGATCTACTTCCATAACATAGAATTTCAGAAAAGCTTTGATTGCTACTGCAGTTACCCATACCAGTACTGTAACAGTTTGGCTAAATCTTACACCAACCGTTTTACAGTAGTTGGATTAGTTAATCTAGTCTAATCTATATATTTCACTTAAATTTGAAAACTTTCCCCTGTCCATAAAATAAGCTTAGACTAAACAAATGCAGGATACTTGCATTGCGTTAACATAACTAACTCAAATCCTTAGTTTTTTGCCAATTCTGGATGTTATCCCTACAATGCCATCAGGAAGGCAATCCAATGTTCAGGTGTGAAAATGTTATTGTCCCCCACGAAACCCTACATGTTACTGCTATCAATAAGTTTGTTTTTTGTCACGTAGGTATAGCTATTTGCAGAATTTTTCTGTGGTATGTTTTGTGAAAAGCATTCAGCAGAAGAAATCTACCCTTATTATTGCTCTTATTACAGTCCTTGGTGGTGTAAACAAGGACACCAGCAGGTACATGATATCACCAAACTGCCAACCTGGTCACTGATATTTTGTGGTTGTGTAGAAAGGAGAAGAGATGCAGGGTCAATTATTCACATGTCTGTATGTTCACATGTGAAAATGTATAATTATATATAATAGAAGTTATTTTCAAATGTCATACTACCTCTAAATCTGTCTAGTCTCTCTCTGTCTCTCTCTCTGCCCATGTAGACATGGGCAGGGAGAGAATCTTTAAATGTAATCTTCATTTAAAGATTGTCTGTACAAAAGTGTGTGTGTTCATTTGCTCAGTCTGTGTCATTCCACACAAGTCTGTTTACGTACTGGCATGTACATATACATGTGTCCATGCATGTTGTGGTCTATACTATGTATTTGTCTCAATTGTAAGCAGACAGCAGCTGGTAAATTCCTCTCTGAGCATCACAGAGGGGAGGCTGATCAGAGCTGACAGGAAGCAAGAACAGATGAGGTTTTAGAGAGAGAGAGGGAGATGCAGTTGCTAGCTAGCTGGAAGGTTTAGTAAAACTGAAGAACTTTCACATTGTGCATTTGTGATCTGTAACTATATCACAGTCACATGCAAATGCTTTGCTTCTCTCCACACTGAGTGATATTTACACAACAGTCTTCATAGCAGCTAAAGGGCCGTGAAACCCTAAACTATTTTTTTCAGCTGCCTATCTATGGTTATAACACACTTCAACTTTAATGAAAGACATTCATCCTTGTAATCTTGAAAGTTCCACATTCCAAAATGGTTTTTGTCTTTATTTGATCAGTGTTAATCCTGTCTTTTTGTCACCATCTAGCATTTGAAAAGGTCTAATTGGAATGAAGATGATTTAGTGGTGTTGAGACTTAGCTATGTCATCGAGTCACCACCCCTAACTCAATGCTACAAGCCACATGCACGACTCCCCTGCCCCCCCTCCAGCCAATCTCCACTGGAGATAGTCATCATCTAGCTAGAAATGAAATCCGTGCCTGACTGGACCCATTGTCTTTATGACACGATGGTAATACGGCCCAACAACGTCTAGTGAAGTTCAGCCACGAGCACTACGGCACGAAAAGCAAACGGCTACGCTGTTATTAGACTATTACTCGTCTTATTCTGTTGTTGGACTTGGTTTAAAGTCTGTTCTTTTGCACATGCCAATATGAACAAAGGTTTTGGTCCTGTCCGATGGGGAAACAAAGATCCAACATTTCGGTTTCAACAAGATCGAAGTGTTTCCATAGGGAACTCTTCCCAACTCGTTTAGGATTGCTTTCTAACTGTAACTACTGTAGATTGTTACGTGACCTTAGTTAGTGAACTACATTACGTGAGGTGACAAACAAATGAAACAGATTTAGAATTGCGCACTAACCAGATATAATAAGAGACAGTTAATAGATTGCACTTGAATTGGCACCACCCCCCAATACAATGTTATTTTTTCTTGTTTTTTTGGTCCTGGTATCAGTGCTCTAACTGACTCAGATTCTTTCAATGTGGTAGGTCTGTTTGATCATGTTGATAATGTGAGCAATTATTGTACACACAATGAACAGCTATGACATATTACTAATTAATCTGATTTATTGTGGCAATCAGCTTGCTAGTTGACTTCTACTCTGCAATTGTTGAGGTTATTAATCCAATCATATACAGAATGTTTTCTTGTGCAGATTTTTCATCAAAATTCTGATTACTTTTTCAGAATGTGCGACTATGTTACACTGTCCAGAGCAGCAATTTATTAAAGAGGAAAAAGTGAGATGTATCAATTGCTTTACGTGTTTCAAGTTTAGCACTCTTTCTCAGATAGCATCGATGTGTAATAATTTACTTCCCTGAAATTAAGAGATGCAATGACATCCCATTAATATGCACAGAATAGCTGGAGAGTTATCTATTAATGCATCGTGTTATAGGCCTATGTTCAGGGCTCAACATTAAAGAGGTTCAAAGGTCAGACAGGTGTTTTGAGATCTGTGACACTAGCAGTTACCCCTCCAAACAGATGCAACATCCACTAACATGGGATAGATTTATGGGTGTGTACCAACCAAGCAGGGGTACAACGGAAAAAAGCAGTAATAACATAGATGGCCATTTTGATCCATTTTGGTGGTTAACCTTATGCATGAAACTTTAGGATATTATTCCCCAAGCAGGGTTTATATATGCCCAGCCAATGACCCAGGAGGTCTAATCAGTCAATTTATCTGAAACCTGTTTGGGTTCACATTCCCTTTAAACTTAATTTATCTCTATCTGGAATCAAAGAACAATCGTACTCATGTAAATAAACAATATTAGGACAACATCCTCTTTGTTTGACAGCTTTTTTTTTTTGTTTTCACTGATTTCTCTCTCAATAAATTCAAACACGGAGAAGAAATCTAGATGATTTAAAGGGCGATTAGACCTATTTTGACCCTCTTTGACTGTAAGACTGTGACAGTTTTGCGTTGCGCAGATTAATTGCGTTAATCTTGGTTATTCAGAGCAGAGAGATTGTGAAATCAGATTACTGTGCATGTAAACATAGTGTTGTTAACTTCATGTGCACCGTGGGGGGAACACAGATATTTCCAAAGTGTAACACCTCTCTCTTTCCCAGGGTGAAAATGAAGGGCTGAAGAATTGCACTAATTATTGGAGGTAGTCAGCTGTATGTGATCATTGGGGCAGAAAGAGCATTTTAGAAGGGGTGAAATCTAAAAAACAAAGTGGCCAGTCTTATGACACTCAGGGGTGAGAGTCTGCCTCAGGTTCAGCCTCCATATTGTGTAAGCAGCCCTGTTGGAATAACTGCCTTCATCTTGGCCTGGACAAGATGGTTAATATTTTATCAATAAAGACTGATGGACATGAAACTTTTGACTAATTGAGAAAGATATTTAACAATAATTTTGCTCAAAAGTGGAAAGCCTTATGTACCTTTTATCACTTATTCCTATTAGATAATTATTGCATGTTCTTATTTGGTTACAACTCAGCCAGTGTCACCTTCTGCACTGTACAGTGCCTTTCCTTCACATAACCACATTCACTAAAAAAGTCTTCCTCTCCCAGCGGCCTCATATTTGCATGTCTGCAAACTGGTGGAGGGCATTCAACCCGTGGCCACACAGGTCTGGCCAAGTGTGTCTGATCTACACAACCTACCTACAATGTCCACAAGAGAGCCCTGGAAATGGACTGCTTGGCAGGGAGATGAGGGCAAGGAAAACTCACCTCATTTAGGTAAGGGTTTTATTTTGTATGCTGCTTGCGTTGTTACTTGGCATATTATTTATTTTTATATAAACTTTCTTTTAAACTTGCAAAGACTAAGTAATTTTGGGACATTCTTGTTTAACGCTAACAGTTCAGAATTCATAGAAACTTTCCATACTGCTTGCTCCATCATTACTAAGCTTTCCATATCTTTGTGGAATATCTTACTGTAATGCAGAGTAGATGCACAGTGCAAGCAAAGTAGGTGGGTGCTTCTACAAAGTAACTTCTTCTACTCAGACCTGGCAGCTTATAGGCTTCTACCAGCCAAAGTATAAATGGGCTAGAGAAGGCATCAAGAGTTTACTGTGTCAACTGTGTAGAGCAGCAGAGTGGAAAGCTACCAGTATACTTCCAAGGAAATGTATCTAGTCCAAATAGGAACGGATGCTAAGCTGTCATTGAATACCACACTATGGTCAAATGTCCGAATAGTGTCTGCGACATGATGTCTGTTGATTTAATTAAACTCCACTCCATATGGCGAGGCCAGAGAGTCATATGACATTGTTAACCAAGACAGTGCATCTAACAAAGCTTTGTGATAGTTTGGCTGGCCAGCCAGTGTGACCATATCGTATCCTATTATATTAGAAGATTTAAAAAGACTTGGTTTGCAACACAAACTATTAACCAGTTTTTGGGGGTCGTGGGGTCTAACAGAAATGGCAAATTTTCTTCATTGGCACAAAAATGACAAGCTAGACACCAGACATCCCCTGGGGTAAATAAAGTATGGAAACCATGCGGACCACCCAGGAACACACACTCACACACATATGCACGGACACTCGACTAAATGCTGCTCAGACCACAAGTGTAAAACAGTGCATAAAGTTGTACTTTTCCACAGGGTGTTAGCTAAGTCAGTGAAGACCCAACAAGACTGGGATTTCATAGTAATGATGGGGAATTGGTTGATTACCATTTATTGGTACTTAATTGCACACATCGTGCATTGCATTGCAGTACATGTATGTGGACACTACGAGATAAATGTTTTCATTTTATTTATTTTTTTTACACGTTTTCAGTTTCAACAATAAAGGCATAGGACATAGCTGACCTAAGAAAGTATACTGTTTGTCTTCATGCCTACTAAAAGGATCAAAATCAATTGTTAAGGTAATTGAATTAAACCTGACTTTTGTACAAAGCTACTAAAAACACACACAAGAACCCTTTCACCCATACACAGTCATTTTCAGTTTTTTTTTTTTGTTCAAACTTTTTGTTTTTGAAGTTTATGTCTCGTATCGACACAAAAGCTCGGCAGCTTTTACCATGAAGCGCCCTCTTTGCACTTTAAGCACCGCTTATTTTCCCCGGAGCATTGGAGCCAGGCGGAATAGTCCCATGCTAATAGGCATTCAGTCCAGAGTGTACGGGCAGCGATAAATCTGTGTCCAACAAAGGCTCTGTTGAAGATGTAGCAGGTGATTTCAAGGCCATAAAGGGGATTGATTGGGCTTGGAAAGATGAAGTAAGAGAGAACAATGAAATACCAGAAAACTCTATTTAGTACAATAGACACGAGGAAAGACGTGGTGTGAGTATGTCTAACTGATGATAAAAGATGTTATAATAATTGTTTCATAAATTAGGCCAAGGCCAAATACTATATTAAAATTACTCAAATTACACAAAGTTACACATATCACAATTACAGCATACTAAAGTGAGACTAGTGACAGTCCACTTCTTAGCAGTGTAGGTTCGCTTAACAGCTACTCGTAGATGTGCAAACCAGAAGCTGAACCTGCATATTAATTGCCTAAACATTTGTCTCATTTGTAATGGCTACATGGTTTGAATTTGCATTTAAAAATTAATTTAACTACAGGAACTTTGATCAATTAATAAAATGGTACCTAAGAGAATGAATGAATGAATAAATTAAAATGTGTCTTTCAGTCCTGTTATTATTCTTCCGTTCTCCTTTCTTTCCAAGAAAGAATGGAGAATGCCTACCTTTCCAACAGCAGCCTCTTCTGGGTCAGCTATGCGTGCGCGAGCGCACACACACACACACACACACACACACACACACACAGAGCAACAACAAAAATAACACTCCCGACCCAATCGCCAACCCTCACAGGTCACCACCTCTGTCAGCATGTGTCCCCTTCAGCGACAGAATGGGTGACCGTCCTTAGCGAGAGCTAAGCTTTATTTTGGTTGGGAGGGTAAAAGGTCCCGCGATGTAAGTTCACAGAGGCTGTCATGTCTGCCTGAGCAGGTCTAGCAGTGTTGGGAGCAACATGGCTGAACACTGACAACAACCATGCATTATGTGCAATGTAGCATTGTTACAGAATAGAAGCACATTAATAATTTCTCAATTTATATTTGGATGAGTAAGTGATTTAAAAAAATAAATATATAATTGCCAATAGTTATTGCAGCCAACATGACTGTGCACACCTCCCACCCCTAAAGGTGCACACATTTTCCCCATCATGAGTATAACTTTGAACGAGCCATGCAATGGAATGCGCCTATATCACTTGACATAATATAAGAAGAAGACATGTTTCTTCTTTCACTATTATGACTTTTTTTTTTTAAGGGCCTCATATGGAATGTGGTGTGGCCTCTGACCCTATAGTGCAGTACATATTTGTGTCTCCTCCAGCAAAAAAAAAAAAAACACATTCCTATCTTTGATCTGATAATGCCACTGACAGGCAAGGCACATCTGATATTTAGCTACACCTTTCTATAAGGTCTTGAGGGGGATCTAATACAACTGACACGTTTGCTTTTAATGTTTTATTTCATTGAGTTTTACTTACTTCTGTGAGTTTTGATTGTAATGAGTAGTCTAGTAGCAGATGTTGTTAAATCAGTTCCATTAATTGTGCCAACCTTGTGAGGCTACAGCTAGAGGAGAAAATACTAAAATCAGATCAACTTCTAAAATAACCCAAATATTTCTATATATAAAGGGTCTTTTGACTTTTATTGTAGTTATATAGTCATATATTACATTATTTATATCTAACTACATATTCTTAGTAAAGACTATGGCATGTAACATGTGGAGGGGTTGTTTCCAAATCCACAGTCTCTGCCCCGCAGTACATTGCAGGGCAGAGAACCTTATAAAACAAAACAAAAAAGGAAACACTAAAGACACCCAAATACAAAGTGTCAGCTAGCAATTAATCCACACAGCAAGCTAGTCAACTAGTCAGTCACTTGACTCTCCCACAACTCTGGCCAGCATTGCGTGAAAAGTCCAGCATTCTTGTGTGGGCAGCCTGCAAGTCATTGTCAACTTGTCTTAATAGCTGGGGCAACTAAAACCCCATTATCTGTAAATGGCAGACCATTAGTCTACTGGCATCAGGGGCTTTTCACTGCAAGCCCACATAAAGGATTGCTGCAGAATCAGCAATGGGAAAAGGAGAGAAAAATGAGACCTTTAACACTTATGCAGCAGGAGGAGGAGAGGAAGGAAAAAGTTGGGGGGGGAAAGAAACGGATAATAAATCTGTCCTGTGTTTGGGATCCATGACAAATCAGCGGGATGATGAAATAGTCCACTGTACTGTAGAATAGAAAAGGCTTTCTGGCGGTTCAGTGTTTAATAGCCCAGCAATAGCAAGATCTGTTCTCGCCGGCTAGGTTTCTTCCGTTTCCCCGACAAACACATGATTTATTGTTTATCTCAAAGGTTACAGTCACAAAGACTGTTTTTAGAGTTTTCAAAGGGGTTTACATTGACTTTTCCCCTCGCTATATTTTAGTTTATTTTTATTTTATCTCTTTCTGTCAAGCCCATACACAATCTCAAACACACACACACACACACACACACACACACTCACAGTTACATTAATTGTGAGATTGTTCCATAGGTAATACTATCATATAACTCATCAGGGACAGCTGCAGGCACTTGCTTCTATCATATTATTGTAATTCTATCTCCCTCAGCTAATTTAGGGACAATTGTGTGCTTCAAGTTCTACATCTCTGCAGTGAGTTTCATCACATTAATGAGAGCATTTGTACGCATTTGGACCAGCCTGCATTTCTCCTGCAGGTGCTCAGGGTTAAAGTGACTGCAGGTGTCGTGTGTATGCATACATGTGTGCTCATGTTAAAGTGTGTGTCTATTAAAGTTTGCATGTGTGTTCCTGTGTGGCATGTGTGTATGTGCGCCTCAGTGAGGCCCTTTAGCTCTGTGCCTCTCACTGACAACTGGCTCGAACTGGGCCCTAATCCCTTTCATAGGACGCAGAAAGTCCCCCAGTAGCAGCTGCCCTGACTTGGGTTGCAGCAGAGAAGCCTTGGCCCTGCTCATGTCCAGTTTGGCGTCGCACTTTAGTTTATCTTAGCTGAAGATGTTATGGTGTCAGCAAAATGTAGTTTCAGCTGAAGCCAACTATGCAGTTGGACACAATTTCAATTGTGAGTAAAGATGTGTAATCAAGCTTGAAGTTCTTTGCTTGTTGCTGCTCTTTTTAAAAATGTATAGAATATCTGTTGTTCATAGCTTACATGAAGGTTTCACATTTGTAATCATTGCCTAGGGCACCATTTAGGTTAGAGCTGTCTCTGTTGCTGATGCAGTAGACTTGATGTCAATCCGGCTTCATCTGATCTATTGAGGCACGAATGGGGACTCTTGTATTAACCAATTTACTCGCACTTAATTTACCATGTTATATTCTCAACCGTTGTTTTTTTAACAAGGGACTTCCGTTGCCTTTTTTCTGATCTTTGGGAGAAGATCGCGCATTAGTGAAACGTTTTAGAAGACTCCTGAAGCGGAAGCGACTCACGACTCACGACATACGAAATTAAGTAATTTGTCTCAACAAGTGTTTCAACCGGTTTTCTTTCCAACTCTTTCCTACAGGCCCAGCATGTGGATTTGTCTGCCTTGACAGTTTTCCGGCAATATATCTAATACATTTGTAACGGGATGGTTTTTGAACAAACTGGCATGCTGTTGAATTGTAGCCAATGGATTTGTCAGCCAGAACCACCAATTTGTACCCCAATTATTTTAAACATGGTCCCAGGAAGGTAAAGTTGCAAGACATCATCATCCCATTATTGGATGGCACGATAGACACACCATATTGCTAAATGGTGCAAAACCAATATTTTGTCCAATCCCTTTTCTATCAACACCTCTATCAATTACCTCATCAGAGGCATCTACTTTATAAATGCATCTCACCTTAGCCACACTGGAGACTGCAGTATATTACACCACAATTTGAAGTACAGCATCTATGTCGCTCACCACAATCACCTCACATAAACAAAATTGTTTGTCTATGACCTACTCATGGCACTTTTTCTTTGTGGGATAAATACGAGATTCATGAAAAGTTGTATTTGTATTTAACTTCTCTAACAAATGAACTAAATCTTGTATGACACCACCCTTGGTGAATCCTAGAATATAAAATCTCAAAGCCTCCATGCATTGTCCCATTGCAATGCTTTTCATTCCAGGCCTCACCTGTGCTGCAATTTATACTGAAGACCCAATGTCTTCATCTTTTGATGAAAGGCTGGCATTGATGGAGCACAGGCTCTACGGTGATGGCTACTAGCGCTTATGGTGGGTATTGTGAGATATGGGGGAGGTGAAGTGTGTGTGTGTGTGTGTGTGTGTGTGTGTTTTCAAGAGGTTGCTTAGGTAGTGCATGACTTGAAATACTTATCAAACATGACAGCTGTGCTGTGCTAAATGAAGGAAGGCCAGACATATTTACATAAACTACAATGACAGTTTTTTGTGTGTAAGAGAACCCTTAGTAAATGGAGAAAGATATAAATAGAGAGATGAGATGAGAGATGCACATATAAGTACCCGAGCGGCATTCAAAACATGTCTTAAATCACTGCCACATTGTTTCCTGTCCCACGTTTCATCCCTCACTCTAAAAAGACCTTCCATTCAATAAAATCGATCAATTAGTCCCTTACAGAGCGGTTACAGGCATTAGACTGAATACAGAATTAAAGTAAGCTGATTAAACACCAGGTAAGGCTTGGTCTAAACCAGACCCCAAACGGCCCAAGTAGGAACAGTTATCTATTGGAAAACTCTACATTGAATACAAATATGAAGAGAAAGTTACATTGCGTCAATATCACTCTGCCAGCTGAGCTCATTCCACAGTTCTGTTCTAACAGATCTTTGGAGCTGACAGCATATGCAACTTTGTATATACTGAATGAAAAGATTGGGTCATAGACGTCATCAGAAAGATCTCTACATACTAGGTAGGTGATGGTAAAGCAGAAGAACTATGCCCAGCCCAATGCACTATGCATCTACCTAAAGCTAAATGAACCCGTTTAGTGATATAGCAGAATCGTTCTACAAACATTTTTCTTTTATGTTTACAGATCTATCTCTAATGAGTGGAAAACCTTCACATCCTAATTTCATCCTAATTAGGGCCTTCTCCAAGTGTTTGAAGAATAATGGCCGAACTTTATGTGCTTAGCTACTCGCTAGCAGGTGTAGATGCAAGTGCCCACACACGCACACACATTGTTGTGCCAAGGATGCATTCCAAACACGGCTTTGAATAAATTACAGAGGCTTTTCAATAATTTTCAAAGGGGAAAATGCTATTCTAATTAGTAAGACTAATGGATATGATATAATATAATTGATGAATCGCACCTGTGTGTATACTGCATGCATGCTGTTTGCATGCAGACATTGGATAATGGAGCCCCTTAGTGCAAAGTAACACTGTAGATGTAAATGTTTACTTGTTGTTTGGATTGGGTCTTGAGCATGTGTTGCTAACAGGTGGAAGGTTGGCGGTTTGAGCCTTGCTAATGTCAGGTACTGAAACTCCAGTGAAATTTGCAATTTCTGTTATTTAAATGTGTATACTATTAGGAATGTGTTTGTATGTTTGTTGTCTGCACCTCTTTGCCACTAAAGGTGAGTAAAAACTCCTTTAATATTACCAGTGGCTGACAGCATTTTTTATTCTGCTAATGCAGTGTTGTTTGCGCCCTCCTTTTTGTTGTGAAAGTTTTTCAATATAAGGACAGATTAAAACAAAAACATATTTTACCTACTCCAACAACTTAAAATCCTATTTGGTGTGCCAACAATTTGATGGCTTATCAGCCCACCTCCAAGTACATTTCAACAGTGCTTCATGGGGGTTAAGTGGGTAATGCATCTTGGTAATATCAAACTACGCCAAGGAAGTTGGGGAGGGTAAAAATAATGGGGCGGGGGGGAATCCCTGGACCATTCTCATTGTGTCACACAAATGCTTGGGTCTATGGGGTGAAAATCGTGGGGTAAGATGCCTTCCATTTCTCCTGCAGATCCTGTGAACAGCTGGTCAGGGGCTGATCTTGCAGTCGGAGCCCCCAGGAGCCACAACATGCTCCCTGTGGATGCACAAAACCCTGCACCCTCAGAAACATAACCCTCACAACGGATATCATTACGAGCATTCTCAAGTCAATAAAGTCTGAAATATGTACCCCCCACCCCCCAGAGATTGCCATTTATGAATTTGTACTTCCCAAATACAGTAGGCATTAATTTCCAGTTGTTTCACCCATGTGCTTTTATAGTATCATAGAAGAGATCCATTTTAATGTAGGCCTAGTTTGTTAAAATCTCGACTGATGGTCGACTGTGGGACACACTGGGGCGTCATGTTTTATTCCTAGGCTGACCAGTTATATCCAGGTTAAAATAATGATCCCAGTTATTTACTTCAACATGTAAAGGTGAGAAGACTAAAGAAACAGTTCCTGCTTGATACAGCTGAGACATTGTGGATGTGAGTGAGATTATAAATATCCAATGGTCAAAAATACCACATTGATGAAATTCTATATGAAAGGAGGCAAATGATATCTGGCTCTATGCTTTTTGACACTACTCATAATTCAAAACAATAATTTATATATTAATAATACCAATTCAGTTTTTAGTTGTAGATTCTGCCTGCAACACTCTTTTCATATTAGGTTTTATTCTAAAGGTCTTGGAAAACCTGCTCAATGTAGTGATACTGCACCGTTATCCCTAAATGAACAACATAAGAACCATTGTTTCTTTCAGGGGTTTGATGGGCCACTGGCACTGAAAATGACCTGGTGGACTTTAGGGGTCACTGAAAATGTGTGTTAACCGCCAGTGTCCCCATGACAACAGGGTCACTCTTGTTGCTCATAGTCTCTGCCTGGCTTTTCTCACCCTCAGTCTCAACAGCCATCTGATCAGATACATTTCTTCTGATCAACGCCGACTCTACAGAAAGAGTGGTTTGTTCTCTTATTAAAAGTGATAGTTCGGAGAATGGCTCTAATTCTTTTTAGTTCCTGGAAGTGTTTCTAGAATGTGTCAACTATTGTTGGACTATGCACTCACCCAGTGGGTCACTATATAATAGAGCTCATTTCTTCAATTAACAACGCTAACAAAAACAGAGGATTAGCACTGGGGAGATGGGTCACAGTCTTTCTACCAAAAGGTATTCCTTTCATTTGCCTGAAATGCGCGCATGTGTGTCTGGTTGTTAGGCCTCTGCAGAGTGTGTGTGTTGTGTGTCTATTTGTCCCCATCAATGTGTATGCTATTTTGTGTTGTGCCCGTGTGTGTATCTGTGTGTATGTTAACAGTGCCAGTTCTGATCAAGACTAGTGTCTGGTGGATAAGACGACTTGACAAAGGCTTTTTTTCTCGGAGCAAACAACGCCAAAGCTAATACAAAACATGAACCTGAACCGTCACACCGCAGAGGGTTGTGTGACGTTTGTGCTTTTATTACGGCTCGTATTACATTTTTCAACTTTCTATTGAGAACTGGTTCAGAAAACTGAAGTTATCCCTTCCACAACATTTGATGTTTAGGGTTCAACTTGGTTTATAGGATAACATGCTTGTTTTTAAAGGTCTAATTTTAATGTGTGTGTTTGAGGGAGAAAAAAGGGAAAATATTCAACATGCTGGACATGTAGTGTTTCAGGTACAGCAGTTCACACAGGAAATGTCTAACTCTTAATAGTTTGCACAGGATGGATGTAGTTCCAAGGAAAACAGAAACAGAAGCGAATCTCAACAGTGTAGAGTTAAGATTTAAACTCAATAGGATTTTAGCACTGCTACAACATAGATTTAAATATTTGATCTAAAAACAAAAACAAAATGATCTCCTACATTGGGTTTATGATAGAATACAAAACTACTAGATGTCAGCTATTTGTATCCAAACGTTTCAGTCAATAAACTGTCCAATTACCCCCTCTAGTGGCAAAACATAATGTAGACAAGTTCACAAGACAGCCTACAATTACCATCTATCTAAATACAGTATTTAGAGCAGTTATAGACTGATAAATGTTCTGAGATAGATTTCCTCTAAAGGCTTATGTCTCTACAACATGGTGTCACAACACACTGTATTAGTCTACATAATGTTTAACATGTACTGGTAAGTGTCTATTATTTTAAAGGTGATGAACCCAACCATACTTATTTCTCATCAAGCAAACTACAGGCTCTCAGTTAGTTTCCCCCTGATCCCTTTTGACAGATCAATTGCTATCATTGGAGAAGAAGAGATACTGTAAAGATGGTGAATGCATGCTATTCTATTATTATGCAGATTAACCTATTTATAAATCAGATGAGGGCACACCACTTCTGGCACCAATTCAGAGATTATCACAGTTTTGTAAACTACATACATTTCCACATAGCCCCCTACACACACAACCCTTGGACTGTGTCATCATTTCAAAACAAGGGCACACATATACGTATCTCCTCTCTGCCGTG
This sequence comes from Percopsis omiscomaycus, assembly GCA_027575585.1. Taxonomy (NCBI): domain Eukaryota; kingdom Metazoa; phylum Chordata; class Actinopteri; order Percopsiformes; family Percopsidae; genus Percopsis; species Percopsis omiscomaycus. Next base: position 2,019,829 of record JAODLI010000008.1, on the reverse strand, counting down.
TTCTGTTACAAATGACCATTACTATACCTCCAGATGAATCTTTAACCATAGTGTACATCCCTAGCAAAAAAAAAATGGAAGTATGCAAGTAAAGGAGGGCAGCCGAGCGGGGTAAGAGGGGTGATACAAAGTGCTTTAGCCTGCTTGTCATTACTCCGGGCCACGAAGGAATCCCTTAATTCTTCTTGCATTATGCGCCCCAGACTCTTTCATGTCCCCCGAACGGGAGATGGCAAATGGGGAGGGGGTTGGCGGAAAATTCTAATATGTCCCTTGCTATGAAAAAATATGCACATACATTTAGCATTTAGATTCTCCAAGGGCAGAACAGAGGAGATGGTCACATGTCAGCTAACATATTGTGTGTGTGTGTGCGCGCATGTCCTTGCATCTATTTGGGTGCACTGGCAAACATTTGTGTGTATATGTGTGTGCGTGGAGAGGCCCTCTCTAAACGATTCAGTCTTTATCCCGTTTATGTCTCTGCCCTGGCGGCTACCATGGTAATATTGACAGTCTGGGACCCTACACACTAGGAGGTGAAAAAGGTCACGCCTGTTATCCTTCCCTGCTTAATATTTACTTTGCGTAACTCACTGGTATGGTTGCGTACTTACTGCCTACTGATTGGTGGAACTGACTGGCTGACCAATAAACTGAGTGCCAGTTGGAACTGCTTGTTTTAGGACTAAAGGTTCATTTATGCTCCCTTTACGTACGAAAATAGATAAGTCAATTTCAAACAATATAACAGTCACTACCCACATACTTCAATGCGTCCTTTACGTAGGGGGCAGATCAGAGTCAAAAGTTTCTGACCACAAACATGGCTATTGTGGAGGAGGTCTTAATAATGTACCTCTTAAGAAAGAGGCAAAAGCGGAGGTAGCATTGTAGACGGCGGTGGTCTGTGAGGACATTAAATACATTGCGACATGTGGATGGAGAATTATTTTCACTCATATTACCAATGAGAAAGTTCCGCCATTTTTAAAGTTTCTTTGTCATGTCCGTCTGTCTATGGTTGTGTCTCGCTTGAACTATTGGCTTCACTGCCCCCTCTATTTCTGGTGGTACTGCTTTGTTTGTTTGCATCCGTAAGCTTTCAGAAAACGTGCACAAATACATAAGAAATTAACGCAGAGTACGCTCTGAGGACTCTGTCCGTATCTATCATAAATGAGCATTAACACGATGGCTGGAGAACTCATTGACTGAATGGCCTGTTGGTATGCTTGCTGGCTTGTTGACTGACTGAACAGATTACTGTACCTTAGTCTGAGCTTGTCGCCTGTCTGGTGGATTGAGTGTGAGTCTCACTGTCTGTTTTGTTTCCTTAACATGCTAGCACATTGGATACTTATAGTGCTTAATATGCCTTTAACAAAGAAAGCTAAGTGTATAAATAAATGATCTATTGTCCCCTAAACAGAGAAAATATTAGAATATTCTAATGATAAACGAGCAGCATGGGCATTATTGCAGTTTTTATTACCATGCCAATTACTGCATGTAGGTGTGACAAACAACTTTGGAGCCAGGAGCTTGTGGTTAAAAGTCCGTAGAGTTTCACTTGGTAGAAACCAAGATGGGAACATACAAAACAACTTGGAGTACAAATGGCTTAGTAGTGGTTCAGAAACACAAGACTTCACAATGGCTGCAAGGTAACAAGGGCTATATATACAGAGGTGTGCTGATTACTGTACGTCGATAACTAACAGGTGTTAGAACTCTTGGGAGGCTGAGCATGACTGGCTCTCCAATCGAGGGACAGTTTGTGTTTCATTTTATACAAACAAACTCAGAGGATTATTTGCCTTTATGCTTTGTAGTAAAAACAGCAGGACTCAAGAGGTGGGAATAAATTACAACATTTCTTTAACGATTAACAAGAAGATAACAAGGGAAGCCACTTCCATAGTTGTTCTTAGATTCATCTATAAGTGGGTTTTTAACACCACTGATATATGTCACGCAGCACCTGTAAGTAGGTTGTTTCCAATATACCTTTTTCACAAGTGACCCAGAAGTGGGGTACACTTTCTTCCTGTCCTGTCTACATAAATAGTTTAAGCAAGAAAGTGTACTCCTCATCGTTAGCACTTCTGGGTCACTGTGAAAAAGGTCTAATAGGCACAGGGAGGAAAGTGAGGCGATCAATGTTTGAGTTTTGTGGCCACAGGAGGGCACAGCATGCCCATTTTACACACCCTTGCTTTATTAAGACGGGAACGTCTCAAAAAAGATCTTTCTCTCTCCCCTTTGTTATGCATGTATATCAACTCTATTAAAATATATCCTCTATTCAGTTCTGTTCATAATTAACTACATAATATGTATTACCATTACACACACACACACGCGTGCATGCACATTCACACGTTCATAGATGTGCACACGAAGGGCTAAGGACTAATATCTGTGGAATAGACTCTCCCCCAGTCTTTTTGGATCTCAAAAAGACTTTTAAATGCCTTCTATCAATACAACTGACTTCTTTTAAAGTAAACACTGATTATTAGAGCAGTCACTTCAATTGACTACACCCTGTTGAAGTTTCCTTTTATACAAAGTGAAATAAATTATTTGGAATAAAGCCATAGATGTGAAAATAGTGCTAGATGATTTCAGAATAATGGCAGTGTTTTTGGTATTAAATAAATAAAATGGCTTTCAAATGGGCTTGAAAGGCTCATTTGATCTACGTTGATGTAGTGCTGGGTATTATAATAACCAATGGTGCTTATTGGGCAAAAAAAGGTGTTATGTTGGTATCATTTTAGGTTTATTTCCTATATTGTAATATTTTTTGTGTTGTGTTCTTTTTTTAATAGGACGATTTCTGTCCTGTTCCAGTATGTACAGCTCTCTGGTTTATTTTTCACTTGCCAATTATTTGTCCAATCAAGCAATTGTAATCTCAAATCACTGAAAAATGTTAATGGTGTAATCCAAGTGACGACTAACTTCACAAAGACAGAAGTGTTTACTGTTTAGCCTACTTCCATAAGTCTTTTGTCTTCTCTCATATCTTAATTACAGAGTGATTAATTCAGTCTGCAGTAATTAAATGAAAATTTTTTTTAGTAAGTGAAGATGCAAAACATTATCATAATAACGCTCCATAAACTTGTTTGTGTCTGTTTGTTTGTTTATTCAATGAAATATTAATAGCCCCAAACTAAAGTTGATATGCCATTAATTCTTTGTCACAAGTAGTCCTACAGATCTGGAGAATACAAGGCGCCAAACATGTCAGTTGAGAAAATAACAACCACATCACCAGCGCACAACACTTCGGTTGAAGTTTGTTAGTGTCAGACAACATTTAAAATGAATTATTCCTCTCAACATCAACATGTCCTTATTAATGATCCACACTTGTGAGAAACCGTTTGTTATTCTACTCAAAGGAGTGTATTTAGTTATATTCTAGATTTAACCACATCCCATCTTTCTCACACAGCTTGTCGTTACCGACACCCAAACCTGCAAAGCCTTGCTGAGGGGCAGCTTTACAAGGGACCAGGTTAAGGAACTATCGTCTTGGGACAATGTGATCCTGAATCTGGAAACTTAACCAGTGTTGGATATCAAAGCCCCTCTTTCTCTCTTTATTTCCCTTTCTACAGAGAAGTCGGCACAGGTTATGTTTCAAACAAATGTTCAAGATGACTATTAATCTTTTAAAGCAAAACTTACATCTATATTAAGACAGTGTGTGCTTTGCAGTTGATTCATTGAACTTCAAAGCACTCTGAACTATTATGGCTCAAGGGACTCTTGAAGAGCAGCTTTAATGAAAGTGAGTTGACAGTGTTATTTTTATTTTCATCCCATCATTAGAGATGTTTGTTGACAGTAACAGGACAGCTTTTACCATGCAGACTTAAAGGGGTAAAGTGCATGTAATGGCCAGAGGGGGCAGAGCCGAGTCAACATGAATCCCTGCACCCATGCACACAACAATGGAGCATGTGTTTGCAGAATTCTGCAAAATTAGTTAGGATTTCATGGCGATTGGAAGTAAAATACATATTCTAATCAAATTACTTTTCTAGGTAGTAGTGTTAAGAATTACAGTCTCGTATTCAGTAATCACATTACTGTAACTAATAGGATAAAAATCACGTTACTTTAATGTAACAACATTTTATACTGGATGCTTTGAAAAGTGTTGCTATTCTCAGGATTGGAACTTTACTTGATGCAAAGACCGTCAACAAAACCCAATGTACATGTTACGGTGTTGGGCCAAAATTGGACTTCTTACAACCTCCTTCATTATCATCAGCTTTATTAGTATACTGTGTACATATTATTTCATTTGTTTATCCATATAATGCCCTTTATACCAGATCTGCCTGCTTGTTTTTCTCAGCACTATGCTTCTAAAAAATTGGAAACACTGCGGGCAAACAATGTTTGCTCGACACCCGGCAAATGCAAAACCGTAAAGCATAATAGAATTACCTTAATAATCACTGGTGTTTGACTTTTGACTAGCCCAATTGAAATGCCATCATCCTACAATCATCCTTAATGTCGAGAAGTTTATATAAGGCTTGGTTAAAATACATTTCTCAGCATACTCAATTTAGACAAACGTAATTGCTGTTGTAATGGATTACATTTTCTGAGTAACTTCCCAAACATTGCACGTTACCACTTTAAATATCAAGGTATTCGAGGCAACAGCTTCACCATGAACTGCTGCAGTCATGCTGTAAAAGGCCAGAAAACTGCCGTGTAAGTACAAAATGGACACATGCTCATTTCGTAGTTATATAAACCTCAATGAGACCCTGTGCTTAACTTAACGTGCAGGTAGAACTTGACTACTTAAAGCTTTGCATACATAAAGTGCATCAGCTCTCTGTATCCTTATTCATTTTGCTGTTGAGACAAGAGTTTTAGTTCTCATCTAGGTAAGCAGGTTTTTATTTATGGGCATGAATAATTGAACATCTATTAGAATATCCCTCCCTCATGCATTGATGGCGGTACACATTAATATTTTAGAACATTAGTGAAACCTGGCTTTGCATGTCGTCTGTCCATATAATTTAAAAGTCTTTTCTTTTATTTTATTCTGACAGGTCAGCCTCATGTCACTTGAAAACATGGTTTCCCCTATGCTCGTAGTGGCGTGAATATTAGTGAGACCTGGCTGGACATGTTATGACTCTGCTGCACTCAAATTGTGACGTTATCTGTTTTTTTACATGAACCGGACTATCTATAGTAACTTTCCTAAACAACTACTGAGGGCAAATCCTGATCGTGTGACTTTGTCTGCCATTGTATGCAAAATATATTCCACATGGAATTAATATGATAAGATACCCCTTAATACCCATACTGTAGGTTTACTGTATGGGTAAACAGGAAAGTTCAAGATCGTAGCTGTAACGTAAACCTATGTGTATTTTGTATGTACTGTATGTATATTTTTCTGTATTTTGTGTGTGGGTGCGTGTGTGTGCGTGTATGTTTGCTTACTTGTTGTGTGCTTGTGCGTGTGTGTGTGTTTACGAGTGCCATCCTGGCTGTCAGGCAGCGGGGCTGACAGCAGTTAAAGGCAGTACGGTTGTGTGTGGTAACAGGCCCACTGTCACTTTATTCTACGTGTTCCTTACTCCTCTCTAATGGGCTTTATTTCATTGTCTGCTGGCAACACCTCCTCTTCCTCCTCCTGTGCCTCTTTCTTTTCCTCCTTCTACACCCCCCCCAACCCACCCCCTCCAACCTCCTCATTTCCTTTCCCTTGACACATTACAGACTGCCTTTGGAAAATAACGGCGGGCCAGAGACCCCCCGCCAGCTATAATAATACAGTAAAACAACCCGACAGCTATCCTGCGAACGTTTGCACTTGTGTGTGTGTGTCTGTGTGCGCATGCACACATATTATTTTATTATTAAGTGTGTGTGTGTGTGTGTGTGTGTGTGTGTGTCTTGTTGTTTGTGCATTCTGTTCAGACGTCTCAGTTGACACGTCTTTTTCGGTGTCCTGGAGAACCTATCAAAGTTCTCTCTATTAAAGAGCGTCAGCGGCACATTATTAGTCCCTGGTACAAGGGCAATCTATCCGGCCTCAGACTAAACAGGAGGGAGGAGGGCGGGGGGGTGATTTTCTGTCAGCTCCCAGAACATTAGCTGTCCCAGAGAGCTTGTAGCCTCAGCAGGTGTGCTGACCCACCAAGACCCATCAACCGCCCACACACACGCACACACACACGCACACACACACAGACGTTCACGCTCACACTGCCCATTAAGACATGCTCGCTAATGCACATGCACAAACAAATTTTTATGCATGTGTGGGTGCACATACATGAAGTAATGCCAACACACACACGCACTTGTACAGTATACAAGCCATGGACACAATAGCACTCGATAAGTTGAACAGAGCTAATGGTGTTGCATTAGTATTAGTGCAGTCTACTGTGGATAACCTATAGCGTGAACAGGACTAATTCAGCTGTGGGCGTGAAGAATATTGTGTTCTCAATAAAAGGAACATATCTGGTTTTGGGAAAATGGATTCATTATTTACTGACAACTAAAGCAACTTTTAAGTAGACCAGCCTTTAGCTTACCTTCACACAAGAGGGAACTTATTGTGAGAATGTTTTCAGAGACAAATGAACAGATACATCTGCACATACTCATTGTTAAATAATAACATGAACAAATGTTTTGGTAGCCTAATGACTGGAGACGGTGAGAAATTCACAATTAAATTCCAAGATACACAGTAGATTGGGATTTTTTGCATCTGTCTAGCAAACTAAGTTTTTAAATTAATGAATTAATATATTTTAATATAAAATCGCAAATTGAAATTTCCTCTGGAGGTAAAATGATTTGCCTGCACTTTGTCTGTCCATGCGTACACCTTGTAATTGTCCATGTCCTTTTGCATCAAGCAGCCTTCCATTTACCATTCATTTAGAACATCTTGCATTCATTTTTAACTAAAGCTCTTTCCCAGCCCTTTATTAGCCCAGCACATACCGTCTGTAACCAGAGAGAGAGAGAGAGAGAGAGGATGTAAATGTGGAATAATGTAGCAGGAGTGAATTTGCATGGTCAAATGTCAAAAAAATGAAGCCTTCCCCTGAGCCTTGTCAGGAAAAATAACATAAGTGGCACGCTCCAGCACTGGCATGCCATTAGCGGTTAGCTCTGCCTGTCATCAGTCACCGGGAAGAAGAAATGGTCGTCATTATCCCCCCCCCTTACATACACACACACTCTCACACACACACACACACACACACACGCAAATGGACAAGGGAGAATGGATACAGCCCCTCTTTCTTTTACAAACGTATGTGCACACATAAGGCATAAGCACAAACAGAGGACGGTGTGCGACTCTGAACATCAAGCGCAGATACAAAAGCATACGCGCACACACCAACCCATTTGCTTCATCTTCTGACTGACAATATTGCTCACGCAAAAGCGTGTTTTATTATTCTCCTTATTGACAGATATTTGTGTGTATTACTGTTTGTGTGTGTGTGTGTGTGTGAGAGTGTATTTTTATGCATGAGTTAAAGTTGAAGCTAATCGTTGTCAGCTACCACTCCGACACTACTTGTCCTCAGGCTGTTTGCAGCCACAAGATATGAATGCCCGTTGTGGCATAATAGCTTTATTTCCACTCTTGTAATGGCCATTAACATGCAGTGTCCCACGACAGCCCGTGAACAAGACAGGCCAAGCAATTAAATATGCAACTAGTGGAGAAAGAGGGGGATGGCCGAGTAGAGAAGGGCTGAGAACAAACCGTTTCCCTTTACACACACACACACACACATACACACACACTCATTATGGCTCAGCTCTCTGCAGGAAAGAGGCTCTGGCAAGCAATTATATAATAAGCTTAAAGAGCATAAAATCAGCAGCAGCAGGCACAATTAGCCATTACATTCCCTGCTACTGATAGGCACACATTGGTGTTTGAAGATAAAAAAATCCTCTCACTGTTACATTGTCCTGACACCATGTTGAATTGTTTTAACAAGCATCAAAAATTCAATTATAATAATTTTCCTTATGGCAAAAGGGGTTTCTTTTTTATTTAGCATATTGTCATGATCATTTACTTACATTAAAATTTTAGACTAGTACAATAAGATGTGCACTGTCTTTGTGCCTTTTGGTTCCGTTTGCCCTTGAAAGAAATCGCTGTTGACATTCGAGAATGCAATTTCCACGAGGCGGTGGGATGGTATGGATAACGCAAGTGGAAAACTGAATATAGGTTTGTATTAAAGCGTAGTTCATGAATTTTAAGACAGGGGATATATTGAGAATCACCAGATGCACAGAGAGAGAGAGAGAAGGAGTGAGAGAAAGAGAGAGATCAGCATGGCAGCTAATGTAATGAATAATATCTCAAGTGTAAATCCAGCCAATTGAACCCGGGGTTGCCTTCCCCCTGCAGCTGGGCTAAATGAGTTTCCATGGGAATGTGGATGAAAGCAGCACAGACATCTCAGGTCAGGCATATTGGAGAGGAAGAGGCAGCGAGGGGCTGGGAGTATGAAATAGAGTCCTCGGGGTCTGGTTTGGAGAGATTTGCACTTGTGCTAAGCCACTTCAGATGTGAGTGGAGGGTCTAACAGCCTTAGACTGGAGCATCAAGGTCCATGTGTAGGTCTGTTGTTGAGCTCTGTAAGGACCGAGGGTATATTATACCCCAGAATAGTGGGCAAATTTTATACAGGTTATGCCATTTCTGTATTCAATTGGTCATATTGTTGCTGAATAGCGCTGGAGTCAGATAAAAAATATCATACATAACATACGTAAATATCAATAGTATGACATTTACATTGAAATGCAAACATTCGTATCAATACAGGCAAAGTAATACAACCTTTTTTAACCTTTTTTCGTCCTGCATTTTTCCTTCTCTGTGTCCGCTCACCATCCGAGGTGTCCTTGATTTAATTGAAAGCCTGCACCATCTCCCCTGCTAGGAACCTGTCTGCAGTGCTTTAGAAGCTGCAGGGACCCAGTTCAAAGTGACACATTCAGGACATATGAGCTGCACATTACCTTGACACAATCAGACTGTGGAAATTAGCTGCTGTCTGAATTATTAAAATAACAAGGAACGTTTCATTTGGCTCAGCAGAGAATATATCCTGCCCCCACCCCCTCCCATATCCTTTCCTAATTGTCCACTTTAGCTAGTTCCTTTCAGACTTCAACATCAGTCAGTGTAAAGTATTGGCCTGCACATTTCTTCGTTCCCATTAGGGAAGAGGAACACGCCATGGCTGTTCACTGAGCCCAACTCATTTATTATAATGACCTGCCAGCCCAGACATGAACATGTTAAAGTTATAGGAGCGTAGGACATGACAGGCGCGCACAACCTTGTCATATCTGTGTTGGTCTAGTCAGAGCATACAGCACGCCCTCCTTTAGATAGACACAGAGATGGGCTGTCGGAAGCAGTTGTGATAGGTGGGGCAGCAAATGATTGATTGACTAATTGTGAGGTTACTACACCATGAATATTGATGCCAGCGTGTATCATTAGTGGCCTGGTTTACGAGAAGGCTTTCTGTATGTAACGCAATAGCCAATCAGTACTGTCAATACAAAAGTTTTTTGACGTGCAGATATCATTTGTGCAGGAGGACATTAAATGTAAAGCATACCTCTTATTATATTATTGATAGTATTGGGGGGCCGTGATTACTTACAGTATTAGTAATACATAACATAACTACCTTTGTTTGGAGATAAATATAGATTTTAGTGCTCGTAGTGCTGTTGGGCAAAAAACTCAAAGGCACTCATGCAGATTATATACTTTTAAAAGCATATGGTTATGACATTAAAACAATAAACTCAACCTATGAATTACGGTTGGTACCTTGATACATAACAACCCTGCATTTACATTCACCCCTGGAATTAGACAATTCTGTTGTATCCCTAACGCCATGTTAAACAGAGACATACACATAAAGACACACGGACACGTAATGCACACACCCCCAGGTTATTTTCCAGAGTCGTCTTCTGAACCGAACTCTATAATCCTCTGCCCTTCTTTTAATCATCTGACACTCAGAGAGGCCAATATCTGTTTTCATCTGGTCCTGATAGGATCTCCTCAGGATTTAAAGAGGGGCGGCCTCGGCATGCTGGTTCCTGGCCGCTCGGCTGTGATCTGGGGCTTTGGGGAGTTCTCATTAGGCGTTAGCGGACCCCAGATCGAAGAAACCCAGTTCTGGCTAGTGGATTTTTAATCCTCCCGTGGCCTGTGTTGGGAGATGGAGTTATTTAGGAGCCTTTCATTAGCCTTACCACTGCACTTTGATTAAGAGAACCTCTGAGGATGGAGCCACTGGGCTGTGATTCAGAGGTGGAGATGGATTTGTGGGCACGCTAGTATGGGTAGTGTACAGATGCTTCCTGTGCATGCTCATATGCGCATGTGCTTTCCACAGATGCCCACATATGAAAAAAAACTTGAGGTTAAATGGAGACAGTTTGCCTGGAGAATAAAGGCGAGGCTTTCGTCTTTCTGTAGTGACCTTCCCAAAGCTGAAAGTCAAAGTTGGGGGTGGTTGAGGTGGGGGGAGACAGAGGTGAAGTATGGACAAGACCAAAAACTTTTGATGCCTGCAGCAAATTGATTTTCGGTCCCTCCTCTGTTGTGTGCAGGTAATAAAACCGGGCCGTTCTGTCAGCGTCGGGTTGAGAGCGGTGCCATCCAAGGGCAAGGCTGTCCTTTAGATGTAAAGAACGGATTGAAACCTGCTTTGTACTCCTATGGTTCTCCTGGTCTTTTGAAGTGACTGTGCCAAGATCAATGGCAAATAGGAAAGCTGGATAAAGGCAAATTCATGTTTGATATAGTGACACATCTTTGTCTGCACTTGCAACCCCCCCCCCCCCTCCCCCCAAAACCTACGCACGCACACACACAACTACACATACACAGGTGTGCACACACAAGCACAGACACAAACTACACTTATCAACTGAAATGTAATTTGCATTTTAAGAACATTGAAGATTATTTTTGTCCTGATGTAGTACCACATGTCCCTGCTTTCGCTAAACAGACTTATTTGTCTTTTTTGACCCCGCTACTGTATGTTGATTATTTACCATATGATAATAATAATTCAATAATAAAGAAGACTGGTCCCGTACTCTATCATATGATATGATGCACTAGGATTCATATTTCCTGTCTGCACTAACTAATATTCATCTCTTACTTTGATCAGTGATCATCTGTTACTTTGATGCAGTGATGCAGCAGTAGTAACTGAGATTAATATACTTTAACATATGTTACCAGATACTATATTTCAAATAATTAACTGCAACACTGACTTAGGCTTGCCATTGGCATGGATAGTCAAACTCTGTAAAGCTCTGCTTTCGTAAAAAAAATAAAAATGAAAAGCAAAAAGCAAGACTTTTCTATTCTGAATGAGTGTCTGTGCTCTGCTGTTTTGTGTGAACATGACAAATATTCTATGGGAGAGAAGGTATCTCTGAGGCAGCGCTCGCTCCTCCAGGGAACACAGTCACAGATGGGACCACTGGGACTTCCAGTAGCTGGGAATGTCTGTTTGGGTATACTGTTAGTGAGCAGATTTAAAATGCCTGCCACATTTGCATGGATATCCTCAAGAAATAGAGAGAGAGAGAGAGAGAGAGAGAGTGACTGACTCATAAAAACCTTATGACGCCTAATGACACATAACGAAGACTCCGGAGGGCTTTGGGGAGAAGCCTTTGCCAAGGTAAACACGGTTGAAGCATGTGGGGATTGAGGGGGTAGCCTATTCATTATGTACACTCTCATTTAGTCCCCCCTTAAGCACCTTAGAGGCATGTCATGTGGAAATTAAAAATGCCTTCACATTGGAATGTGGACTGTAATGGAAGAGGATATATGTGGCTATGAAGAGCAGTGATGTATGGTATTAAAAACATCCAATCGCTTATACTGTATTATGATGATGCAATGCAAAATAGTCATTAGGTTGACATGCATGGGACATAGTCTACTGTATAGGCCAATTGCAGCTCCAACTTCGTGTACATGTACATGAAAGATATATATTTTATTTCATGACATAATTTGTGTTTATAAGGGCATAGTCAATGCTATTTTCTTCTCTTTAAGAAACAATTTGGTTTAATGATGGATTTAATGGTGCAGATTATTATACATTCAAATAGTTTTATTTGTATTGTTTTGATAAACATAAAAAGCTGTGGAATCGGAGTGTGTCTTAATATGCCAGCGCATAATCCTTTTTGTCATTGTTTATTTCTTTTCTATTAGTGGATTTAAAGTTGGTATTTTTTTTTACTCTTGTGCCATCGGAGGGTTCCACGAGCGAGCAAATTATGCATAATTAAAGAACTAATTATGCAAAGTATCTGTGTTTCTTTCAAGCCCACTGTAAGCACAAAACATCCTGTTTTTATGTCACTGGATTCCAGCCATGACATGAGCCAAAGAATATAACAAGGTCACAAAACAAAACAAAACAACAACGCATGAACAAAAGCCCAATAAGTTCAGTTGATTTGGCTTCATGAATTAAACAAAGAAACCTTTCCTCTGCCAAGCTTCATTGAAAGTAAAAGATAGAGGGAATGTGTGTGTGTGTGTGTGTGTCAAAAAAAAAGAACTTCTGGGCCGTACAGATGGCAGTCTCTGTCTTCTCAGGGTTGAAAGTCAAGGGACACTTGAGTTTCTAGCACAGAGATGTCAACGTGGCGGAGATATGAGGCTGAGCAGTGAGCGGTCCCTGCCACCTTAGCTTTGATTTCAGGGCTAAGTATGTACAGATATCTAAGGTGTTGACACTTTGCCCTCTAAGCCCCATTTCTTTCCCTAGGATCAGTGAGAGTCTCACTGATAGCAGATTATCTCCTCGGCATTTTGTGGCCCGGTTGGCACCCTCATTTGTTATCTGCTCACAGATACACTGAGGTACAGTCAGTGGAGGTAGAGAGAACTGTCAGAATAAATTTTTTTTAATGGAAACCTGTGTGTTGGCAAAATAATAGTAAAACTTAGGGTTTTTATATATTTGTTTATTTTATTGATCTAACTTGGGCCAGTAGTCACTTACTGCATATGATAGACAACAAACCGCAAAAACAGGCTTTAATCTCTTTTAAAATGAAATGACAGACCTTTAATTACATAGTAATTATCAGATAAAAATTACTTAGTAAAATACAGGAAGAAAGCAATGTGTTATTATTGTGATATTAACTGCTAATTAGACAGTCATTTACCAGTGACAGAATAATGACGCTAACATGGCTGTGTTTTTGTTTCCCTGCATATGACGTCATTAATTCCATAAATGAATGTCATTGACGGCATGTAATTCAAAGTGTTACCGAATGTTTATTTAATTTTGTTTCCAACATATTGGTTGTACAAAAAGCAACCCGACAATGACATCTTGTAGCCGGTACCTCAGGATTATTGCCTTGGTGTGCACAGTACAGTACCATTCTCGTAAAGTAACACTTATTTTCTTTCTGATTTATGATGCGGCGACTTGTTAAATGCACCTATGCTCTGGCGGTATAGCTTCCAGCATAAACACACTTTATCAAGCACACCCAAAGGCGTGCTCCTACTTCGCTATGCCTGAACATTTTGTAACCTTTGATACAGTCATTCTCTGGAGTTTGTAAGACTATATTTTTCACAACTTCCTCTGTGAAGGCCGTACAGCATGTTTGTACACTGGTGCCGTTAGTTAAGACGAGGAAACATGTCACATCCAATTAAAAGGCACCGCAGATGTCACCCTGACACAAAGTGATAGTGTTCAGATTGGGTAAATGGTAAACAAAAATAAGTGTACCCAAACATCCAAAGTAGTTCATGCTAAATGTGTTATCAATCCCCATCCCCCTCAGCCTTCTTCAATGTGTTCTCGAGCTCCCGTGCTACTTTGATATATGTGATTGACTCTCTGGAGTTCTGAAGAGCCTTTGATAGCAGGACACAAAATAATATCTATCCCTTTGAAAAACAATTTCAGGGCGAAGGGATCAGAATAAATAGGCCTTTTTATGTGCGTCAGGGGCCGATGTGAATCTGATGGGGAAATGGTGATGGGCTTTTTTAAATGGTGATGCAAAATTGATGAGCAGGAGGGTCCCTGGCTGATGTCGTACGGCCAGAGATGTGACTGCATGAGGACATCAAGGCCTGAGACACACACGCACGCACGCAAGCGCACACAGTGCACGGGGGACTGTAAATTCACATGTACAAAAATACATACACACACACACACAGGCGTGACACAGACAGTTGCACACACCTCCCCACTATCGGCTTTACGCACAGCGCTCTAGTCGGGGGGCTAAAGGCTTAATCGAGATAGAGGGAGTGCTCTTGAAAAGAAAGAAGAGACGATGGTTTGACCAGTAACCCCCCCCCCCTCCCTCCACCTCCTCTCTCGTTCCACTTCTCCATCCCTCCATTCCCTTCCGCCTTCCCTCCGTCTACAACAGCCTCGCTATCCCCGCCATCTGTTATCTCACCGCGGTTTGCAGACTGCACAGCTCACCTCCGCCACCCCTCCCCCCGCCCCATCTTTTCCAATCTTGATGGGTATTGGGGAATGTAAGGGAAGAGTTCCCTGATAAAGCTGTCTAATGAACATACAGGAACTTTGGTAAGTTAAGCATCAAAACATCGAAGGCTGTTTGAACTTTGACTCCCCTTGCATTAGCGCAGACTCCTTATCAGGCCTCTTGAGTGGGGAGATTAGCTACTTCCTAATGAAGTGGTGAAATCGTAAAGGTCCCTATACTCTCGCGGCAGAGTGGATTGCTTCCAACATTTTTCACCCTGTTATCTCTCATACCCAGATTGCCATTGCAGGTAGAAAAAAGAAAGTACAGGTTCTCCCTCCTCCTCCCCCTTCAAGCATCTTCGTTTTCAGGTCAAACACACAAGACTACGCACATACCTGTCCAAAAAAAGTAAACAACCGTTATTTTTAAAAGGAAGAAAAGAATCATAACTTTTTTACCGTTGGTTTCTGTGTCGTCCTAGCTGGCTTTCACCTGGCAACAGACTTGAGTTCTTGTTACTTTTCGACCCTAAGTAGCTGTTAGGAGTGGGTTGCATTATCTAAACGATCCCCTGTGTTTAAGTCAATCAGTGGGGTCACAGACGCCTTATAAATCTTACATGGCTTCTCTTCCCTGCCCAGCGAGGTCAGACACACATTGCATATTCAAAACCTACAATAACCCCCACCCCACCCCGCCTAGCCTCCTCTCTTTCAGAACCCCAATCAAAACATACACACTTCTCATCAACTACCATATCATCATACAAATAGAGGCGGTTGTGATATATGCAAATAAACAGGACAGGAATTGATGATTTGAGTGCATAATGAATGCGCTCCTAAGGTTGTCCTACGGCCTACATCTGTAGGCATCCAGACTGATATTCTTGACTGACTTGCCTGCCCGATTAATATTCCTGTTAGGTCATCGTGTTAGTCTTGCCTGTTAATCAGTGTGTTGTTGGTGGTGTTGTTGTTAACACCTATTTTGATGTTCTTTTTGTAGGGGTACAGTGTATTGATATAAACTAAGCTATTCCCCCATCTATTCCCCAAGTATAGCTTTCCTATTAGCTAAAAGTCAGTAGTATAAACAGACAAATTGTTTATTATTTTATGTTAATTATTAAAATTATAATATTTTGACAACATTAATTGTTAAACTCAGATATTTTCTAGTTAAGAAACCTTTTCGAAGTGCAGATGCCTTAATGCAGTGCATGTTTTGGGTGTACTTTCAGGATAATGCATATTCCTAGGAATGCATTATTTACAAATGAAGAGTGGGATACTAGTTTTCACCTAGAGCCCAGCCTATTTAAAGTAGAGGAGAGAGAAAGAGTACAAGGAGTGTTGTCAGCCCTGGCCAATGTACAACACACATTTCAATTCCTGTAATAGCACACTTTTTTCCGGACACATGTTAATAATTGATTGTTAAGTGATAAGCGTCACTCATGCATGAGGAATGCCGGGGCTCGGAGATGAATATGAAAACCCATCACAGTATAATTCGTAAGGATGTGTTCGATCAGTGTAGTCATCTCTTGAAGGTTTCCATTATTCATACTGTAGCCTAATATGCTTCTTTTTCACTTTTTCCACTCTTAAATTATTAGGTCTCCCATTTTTAAAGACAGACCAAGAATGTTACAGTGAATTGACTGTTGATATCAAATAGGTAGGCCTATACTGTATTCCTATAAGTTGAACATTTGGTTTATGTTGGGATACAATTCCAGGTTTCATGTTGTTAATAACTAGCTTGCTAGCTAGCTAGCTTTTATCTACTGTTTTTTACCATCTCATTTGACATGACACCATTTCTACAGAAGTGTTGGGAAAAATCTTTCACTTTTTACCCCAGATTTACAGTCATCCCTCCTAAATTCTCATCTAATCCCCCCCACCTTGCTCATTCTCCAGTGCCACCGTGTCATACACATCTGTCTTCACTCGCTTATTTTGTCACTTGAGTGTAGCAAGGGGACTCACTCAATTGTCTTACCAGGCTTTTAACATGACATGGCTCAACCACCCTGCAAGCGCATGTCTTAAAATAGCTGGGTTTTTCCAAAGACATGCTTCTTATCACTACCCATTACTCCAAATCTCAGGAGGGGCTTGGAGTTTGATTTCTAGCCTGTATCAGGAGGTGAACACCTAATGAGATTTTTATGGACTTTTCCCCCTAACTTCATTAGGATTTTATGAAGGGGAGGGAGGGTTCCTATGCATGCACCCCTCGCTCTCAGCAAAGAGCATAGGAGGGATGTTTAGGGAGGGAGGAAAGGATGGTTGGGAGAAGAAGGGGGGATTTTTTTTTTCTGGAAGGAGGAGAGAAGCTCTCTCTGGAGACTCTCAAAGATAGCCCTGTGAGAGGCTCCCATCAGGCAGAAGCCAAGCAGCCTTAAGTGTTTTATACGAATTCAATACGGCGGTTAAAAATACCAGAGGGAATATCACATTTATATCTCTGTCGCTCGCCTCACTTAATACTGGGACGGTCGGCTGCTTGGATTGAGAGGAGAGAAGGCTCATTTGGCCTTCCCTTCTTCTCAGAGGAGATAGTTAAGTCATGATGTAGCAGGCTGCTGAATAACTTATATGAAGGAAACACCGTGCTAAATGCAACAACATTGACAGTAGATCCAGATATCCCCATAGCCACAACAGTATTATGTAACACTAAATTTAAAGACAGTCGTATTGAACTTGACACAAGTGTGATGTTTTTCAAACATCAGACCACCAGAACATGTTTTCAACATATGGTCTTACCATATATAAACAGTGTTTTTAGAAAGCCATTGGCGCTAAACAAAACATTTCACACTAGCTCATCCCTCTAATGATGACATCAATCATGAGTCGTGCCATTGGATGTCTTCTTTTTGTTCTTTTGCTTTAGAAAAGGTCCTTTGTCTTGCTGCAGATTGCTGGTCTTACAGAGAGCTTGGCAAAATACTGTAAAGGTTTCAAGGTTGACAATGGGGAAAAGAGAATTAGTGTTGCCTACAGTAACGCTAGGAACCGCTTCTGGAGTCTAAGACTTACTCAAAAGAGAGATAGCACTTTGATCTGTTGTTGCTTTCATAATGACATCCAATAGAGCCTTTTAACAGGGGTGTTTTGTTTTAATGATATAACCATCGCTAACATAAAACATCAACCAAATACTAGCCAATGTGGAAGAAGTCTCATTAATATTGATTGGTTTGGAGTTTCGGTCAGTTTATGTTGAGAGAATCGCACATTGCCTCACAAAGGCGATTGCCTCACAAAGTACAAATATGATGGCTTCATTTTAAAACCAATACAGTTACATTTATCCATCTTAGCAGTGGCAATTCAGCTCATATGTATATTTTAAAATGTCCAGAATACCCCATTAAAGGGTGCTCCGCTATTGTTCTCTGACATGTTAATGAGTTAAGATGAGATGATGGGGTGTTTATCTGATACTAATGTTTAGTTTAACTTGATACTAAAGAGTGATGGGAAATATTTCCTGCGTGCCTTTCTGATACCGTGTGGTAATATTTTCCTGAATAAGAGAGTGTGTGTGTGTGTGTTTCCCTATCGCAATTGCCTGAAAGCCGCACATCTTTTAAGTCCCTCTAGTAATCACCCTCCTCAAAAAAATGAATAAATAAATAAATGTAATCGTTCAGCAAGTGCTGTACTATTGTTTGCCTTTATCAATTAAATTAACCACCAGTCCAAATCCTCCCATTGTGCACACAGCGCACTCTTATCAGCAATGTATCATGGCCGTGGAGGGAAAACGGGGGGTTTGAAAAACGGAGCTTTCCGCTCCATTCTTCAGCATCGTAATCATGAGACAATGCAAAAGACGATAGGCATTTATTTCCGTCTTTCTTTCCCTCTCTTCCTTTCTTCCAGCCCACACACCCATGTCTTCTCCCGCTTCCTCGTCCTGTTCTCATTCTCCTCCTATTTGGCGGCTCCTGGCTGCTCTCCAGCCTCACTTAAACCCATTAGCTCTATTACTGAAATTATTTTCCTCCCCGGCCATGTCTTTGTACAGAGGAGGGAGAGAATTTCACAGTTATCAAACACTGTGGAAAATAGCGGGGTATGGCTGTGTGTCACCCGCTTTGTGTGTGTGTGTGTGTGTGTGTGTGTGTGTGTGTGTGTGTGCGTGCATTATTCTCCCTAGCTACTCATGGCTGGTTCTTAATTAATGCTTCTTTGTCCTGGTGGAGCTATGAGACTAGATGGAGATAATGGAGTCGTCTGCATTGACCTTATCAGGCCATGTGAGGGCAGTGCAGTCTCAGGGTTTTTACAGTGCCATAGAAGGATCAGTTTATAATGCATGCTTGTTTAACTTAACCAAAGTGATGATGTATAACTTTTACCTAACCATTATAATTTAGTAACATTTGGAGATAAAAAGATAATGTGTCCTTATTCACTCTTCTAAATCCAACCAGACATGACCTAGGAAGACTTAAAACCAGGTGGTATTCTTATGAAGTAGTTTAACATCCTTATTTAATGCAATCTAACTTTAAGTACATTAACAACTTGGAACAGGTTAGACTGTTTTTAGTCTAACCTTTAGTCTAACCTAAAATGTATTTATTTATTTTTCTTACTAATACTGTGTCTTGATTATGTCTTGCGTATTGGCTGACACTTTCAATAGTAAGCACCTGAAATATAATTTATGGATTTCACATTACAGCCTAACTTGGATCAGTCTTTAATTTTCTTAATACTGAACCCCCCCCCCCCCCAAAAAAAAAGTTTATTTTATTTCATTTTATACTGTACATATAATGGATGTACAGTATTGAGACCAAAGTCTATTTTTTACACCTCACAAATTGAAACTGTTTTCTTTTAAAGGCAGAAAACACAAATACTATACAAAATATGCCAGAGAGCCATGCATCATTTAATAGTCCTTATATAATGGTGATAGATTACTAATGAATGCTGGTCTAACAAAGATAACATTTGGTGCATATTGACTTAATTATTGAAAGGTAACTTAGTTTAACATCAATATATCAATATGAGCAACGTCAACAACTGCTAGCTTACTGTTATACTTTCTCTTTTGTGGTTACAACATGCCTGGAAGTACAAATAACCTACTTTACAATTAGCTTGGCTGCAGTACTAATATTGTTGTTGGCTTAGTCGTTTGCATTTTACGACTTATGTTTCTGCTTTTCTCATATGAGAGTTCAAAGTTATTTATTGAGGTGCTGTACAGTATGTACATTTAGATGGATGTGGTGGGTACATTTTCCAGTGACATGATGTTCTTTCAATGACATATATTGGTTTGGGTTAGGTAAAGTATTTGCAAATACATAAATGTTATCCCTCCCTCCATACTGCTTTGGTCTTAATTCTGGCCTAGGCTTGGTTAGCTAGGCAGACAAAGGCAAACAAATTTGATGGAGTGAAGAGCTGAAACACATATGGCAATTCAGCAGCATCAAACATAATGATAGGCCAGCTCACAAAATAAGTAGGTGCATGGCATTTAAGACATTTTTTATAACTCCTCTCACATAAGTTTTAGCTTATAGTCTCACAAAGAGACCCTTTTCGATGTGGCAGACACTGCACATGCTGTAGCCTCTTGATAATAGTTATTTTCATTTCATGGACCTGCGCTTTGCCTCTTTGAGAATGAAGAGATGACTTTTGTGTCGCCACTGTAAGTATTGTTTTTGTACAGGCCTACACACCAAAGGAATAGCAGGTTCTTGATGGTAAAAGTTATGTGGGGCTACAGATGAAGCTATTGTGAAAGTTTCTGGTCACCACACATTTTTTCTGAAATCCCTAAAAAGAGATTTTTGCCACTATGCCTATCATCATACAACCTACATGTATGGAGAGACATATTAATGTCTACCATGATGCCCTGCACATTTTAACAGACGATTAAGTCATGTATTGTAAAGTATGAGTGGCAGATTCAAGCTTAAAGCCCCCCCTTCCAACACATAGAGCACTTACACTAACTCACAAAAACACACGCCCAGCCCAGTGAGGGGACGTTCTGGTCACAGTAGCTGTTGAGCTACTCAGGAGGAAGGAGGGGGGCATTACCAGTCAAACAGCTTGGGACAGTCACACATACAGTACGCTGTGCTTTTGTGTGTGTTTGTGTGTGTTGTTGTCCCACCTGTACCTATATGTGTGTGTGTGCGGTGGATGTGTGTTTGGCCAAGCCTGTTGGTTTCCTAACTGCACTAACAACAGAAGCCTGTCCTTATTTTAATGATAACCTAGAGAAGGAATGCTTTAACAAATCCCTTCATCATTTTCCATACACCTACATACTGTACGTCGCACCCAGGAAAAACTTGGTCGTCGAGAAATTGAGAAAGAGAGAGAGAATTTGAGGCACCTCCATTGTTGTTATTGGTGTTTTAAATATCGCCTCCCTCCTCCCCCTCTCTCTCCCTCCCTCCTCCTGCCTCCTCTCCTTTTCTCCCCTACCTTCCTCCTGCTTGTTTCCTGTGACAAGGGAAGTGGCAGCTCGCGGTGACCCTTGACCCTGGGCCGGTCACTTAGGCAGATATGCGGGACGTTGAGGACTTTGTTGGAGGGCAACGGGGACTCTGGGAAAGCACCAAGGCCACAGCTAATCAGATGAGGATGGAGGAGGAGCGGAGAGAGGAGGAGGTACGCTCTGTGTTTTTGTGGTGGTTGTTTGTCAGTGTGACTTTACGTGGCACCGGAATATTAAGGGAATAATTTAGTATGTAAAATTTTATGGTGAAAATAAATAGTGACTATGAGAATTATGTTCGTCATTTTATTGGTAATATACTGGCACCAGCAGGGTTAATTTTTTATAATATTATCATGAAATATAAAATGAATAATATTATTCATTATATACAGATTGTTGTTAAGTGGATGCAAAGTCAAAATAGAATGTAAATTGTGATTGTTCAATTAAAATAAAACATTTTCCGACATGTAGTCACGAAAAGGTACACATCAAGACTTGAATCACGACATAAAACTGGCCAACTCATCAATCAATATGAATCAGACCACCTACAATTAACCAGACTGGCTATTTTTTGGTGTTTGCCAACCAATGTACATGGCAGCAGGTGATTAAGGCATTACACTACTTTGAGAATGTGTTCAGAGGGGATATAAATCGTGGTTAGATTTCCTTTTCAATTAGACAGATTATTCACCAGATTGGTACCTTTTTTTTCTCAGTGTAGCCAAGTTGTTGACTCCAAACAAATATCACAAACATGAACAACAGTCGGAATTACGCACAACACACCCTACAACATAAACATCAAAAGCCCTCTTCTTCTCCCATGTCGTTGCATTGTTTTTTCCACGGGCCCACGTTGTCTCAAAGGCACATTTAATGAATTCTGCACAATTAGTGGGATTGAAATTTATTGACAGAACAGCGACGAGCCAACCTGCCTTTTCCTGCCCAGCTGCACGACTCTCATTGTCCAGAGTGTTCAGAGCATATGCTATTGAACCGCACTGCTTGCTTGACAGTAAAGGGCTGGTTCAATTACATCAATTGCTTGATGACTGAGGAGAGACCAACGGGGCCATGCATGCTAGTTTGTGATAAGAGGGGAACTCGGCCGCGCTGCGGTGCTCATTATGTATGTCTCACAGCAACCCAGAAAAGGTAGGAAATTGGACACAATAAAAAAAACACGTGTTTCTTGTTTCTTTTGGGGATGGAAATTGATTGTGAGAAACTATGAATATGGTCATTGTAGAGTTGACCAAAGCAGTGTGACGTAACTGTTGTTTTGGATGGGTATTGTTGTCACGGCCATGGATTTGTACATTCAGAAGGCAGTGTTGCTCTTCCCTGACACGAGTGTACTTTGGGAGTTCAGTGTTTTTTGTGATTTTAGATAAATGTGTCAAATCATATTGACACCATTATATGTTTATCACGCTTCACATGGCATCCCACCTACTTAACTTGAAATGAAATAAAACAGCGTGCCTTGAAATAAGGCTCAACTGTTATATTTTATATGATGACCCCTCCACATTGCTTTTCAATGTTTTAACAGGATTTATAATTATTTTGAGAATTATTCTTATTAATTGTATTGTTATGATTACAAAGCAAAAGTCTCGTGTTACTGTTTTACTGCTACGGTTCTTGGAGACAAAAGAGGGCATCTTTTGTATACAAGAACATTCAACATTATTTATGGCAGGGTTTGAATTGACTCCTCACTCCAACAAACGACTAGCTTCACTGCAGTTATCTGCAGTCTGTTTGTGTCAACAGCCCCCTTTGTGTGTCGGAGGTGATTTATTATGTAAAAGAGGCTTGGTTGTGAGGGGGGGGGGGGGGGGGCAGGGAGGGTTACAC
>JAODLI010000008.1:1967213-1984330 GCA_027575585.1 Percopsis omiscomaycus | reverse complement strand
CTCTCTCTCTCTCTCTCTCTCTCCCTCTCTCTCTCTCTCTCTCTCTCTCTCTCTCTCTCTCCCTCTCTCTCTCTCTCCTTGAGACAAAAATTTCCCCATTCTGCACTACACATTTTGCAAAATGAATGAAGAAAAAGTTAATTATATTATACTGTAGGTTTGTTTGCAACCGATCAATCATTATGCAGAAAGACAAAAAAATACAGAGGAACAAACAGTGAACCTGAAGGAAAAGATAATTGTATTCAACTGTCTGTTTGAATCTCCATCAGCAAGCACCTGTCCTGCCATCACAGACACTTTCTCTCATTAGCAATGACAGGCAAACATCATTGTAGGTGCACGTGTGCCCATTTATGTATTATTTGTTGTTGTTGTTGTTTTTTACCTCATTGTCTCTCTTCACTTCATGAGCTTGTTTATTTTTCTCATTAGCATTCATTTCCTGCTTTCCATTTGTGGGACTGCCGAGCCTTCAGATGGGGTTTTTCCTTGAGGAGAGTGGAGTCTACATTACTGAGCCTTGAGAGACCAAGCATCCAGACTTGTATAGTATACGTGTAGATAGGTTACCTGGGCAATGCTCTTCTTATTGGTCTCATCCCAAGACACACATACACACACACAAACACATGGATACAAACTTTCAAGAACCCGAAGATTAACACCGAATAATCTAATATCTAATATCCGCCCTTTTTTTGAAAGTGAAAGTATGACTGAAGTTTTAAAGTATCCATTATCTAATTATTAACTCACTTTGAAAAGTGGAAGATCAAAAATGAGCAAAACACTGTCACTGGCAGTAATAGAGCGATTTCTTGGAGATACAATAAGCCACGCAGAAAAAGACAGAGTGCACTTTTAATTTAGTGAGCTTTTCAGGAAACACATTTAGGAGGTGATTAATAGATAATTTAGCTGTAATGTCTGCCAATGGAACACAAAAGGCACAGTCAAGACAGATACAATGTTGAGATAAAGGGCACTTGTGGAGGTGTGGGATGCCTTGTAGCTCTGAAACAACAGCCAATGGACAATGTAAGCACAACATAATAGCCTAAATAATTTTTTTTGAAGAGGGTGTAGTTGAATTTGTTTAGAATAAGTCATCCACCCCCCAGGTCCATCGGTCTACCCACAAAGTACCCCCACCTCCTACTTGTGTTATTCTCACTCTCCGAGGAGCTAGACTTTGTCTGTATGATGAGCTCCTGGGGGGCTCCAGTGTTTGGCAGGAGGCTTTGTCTCTCGTACGAGACGAAAAAGAAAGAAGAAGGCGAAGGAGGGTGAAAAAACTTGAGACCCTCGGGGCACTTCTCCCCACATGGTGAGGATTTGCCTAACAGCTCCACAAGAGGGTTTACATCTTCCTCTGAACACAAGGGGGTATAATCACAGATCAAAACAAATTACCTATCTGTAGTCAGCAGAGGTGTCTGCCTGTCAGAAGCCCAGAGTTACATAAGGTTTAAGTCTGCGCTAACTGAGTCTCTGATTCGGGGCGCAGGGTGAATTCTTACTTTGAAATGCTAACGCTACGGGGCCCCGGTGGCAACACGCCCAAGGTGCTTACCACACAAACTGAGCGAGAAGAACAAAGATTTGCTTTGATAATTATTTGCACTTTTTATGAGTGACATTGTTGTGACTTTTGATTAACTTGGAGACATTGAATGTTACTTGAGCAGTGATCTGGGCTTGTGTCTGTTGTGGAAGTGCAGCTCATGGTATTCCATGGTATTATTTCAAATGCCTATATGACAGTTGGACTCTTTTTTTGTTTTGAAGCGACGACATAATTGAAACTACAGACTCTCACAGAGAGAGTTTGATTTTAAACCACACAACCTTAGTATTTGTTTGTATTTATTTATTTTAAGCAGATGAGGCAAAAATACCTGCAATTTGATGATGTGACCAGAAGTGTGTGAAACTTTGGTACCGTCTGGGGTGTAATTTAAGCAAGTATACTATATAAATAAACTATACTGGAAAAGAGCTGATGCAGTTTTGCGAATATAAATAGAAAGAAGCCTATTATTGGATCCAGAGCTCCAGAGAAACATTAATGAGAAATGACTCTGCCACATAGTTTTAAGGTTATTTGCGACTGTTGTCCCATTAGAAGAAATCAAGTGTGTATTATTGTTTTGCCAGGTGTGAATTGTATATATTTTTTGTCTTTATCTTGCCCATCTAAGCCCCAGTGCTGTGTGAAGTAGCTGTTATTTATGTTTACTGGTGACCCTGTGGCCAAAAGGCCGGCTACTAGTTCAGACAAGTTATTAGGTGCC
Organism: Percopsis omiscomaycus; assembly: GCA_027575585.1. Classification (NCBI taxonomy): domain Eukaryota; kingdom Metazoa; phylum Chordata; class Actinopteri; order Percopsiformes; family Percopsidae; genus Percopsis; species Percopsis omiscomaycus. The sequence continues at coordinate 1,982,033 of JAODLI010000008.1, read as the reverse complement.
TGGATAGAAGCAAGGTTCAGGGAAAACACATCGATTCTCTAAATGGTGTCTTCAGCTTTTTATGGCCAAAACTTTATCTCTTATTCATTATAGGTTGACACCTATTTTCTTTGCTGAATCTTGGTTTTATATCACAATGCCATTGCAATAAATCATATCCATGGCTAATGTAACCGTGAAATCTATCACTACTGGATCTAAAGTAAGTTGAGACAAAGTCTAATAATAAATGATAAATAATAAGTGTGACATTGCAGTAAAAGTTTTTAAGGAGTTAAAAAGTAATTCAAATTAATTGTTTTGCTATTCCGGGCATAACTGCCTATTATAATACACAGTTGATGACCCATGTTTGTTACAGAACATTGGATTATGCAAGTGTGTTTGGGATTCCAGGTCTATGAACTGCTGCTGACAGAACCAGAATGTCCTCCCTAAGGCATCTAGCGGAAGGTTAGGTGAGGTTTCCAACCTGACATGTCTATATAAACATCGTCTTTGTGGGGACATCCAAGGGTATTGTTTGGGGATTTAAGCCTTTCCTTTGATCCTAGAGTCACCTGTTAATGCTAGTGTCACCCCCATGTTGAATAGCAAAAGTGGGGATTTTAGGATTGTTGTGACAGATATCTAGGTGTGTCCTTAATGTTCACACAGTCTTTGATACATAAACATCAACGAGACAGAAATAATTATGAACCTATTAACGGCTAACTAGCTGCTAATAATGTATTAATCCCAGTGACATAATATGTTCATGTACTGTTGTCTGTATTAAGATTAAAAAGAAAGATACAGATTTCAATATGCAATATAGAAATAAAAATATGCAATATAGAAAACTATATATATATATATATATATAATGAATATATTTTTTTCTGAAAGCGTGTATGCATTATATTATTTAAACATTCATCAATTCTGCATATAAATTACCATAAAGGACCATCTAGGCCAATGGAAATAGGGAAAAACAATGCCAAAAATGAAAGGATTAAATATTATGAATGAATGAAACTGATGAAACATTACTTCCTCTTCAAATCTCCTGTTGAATTATCAATTTAAGAGATGCATACTTATGGGCTCACATTTGAGGCATGCGTTAAAGAGTGATAAATAACTCTATTATCAAAAGGAAATGACAAAGACCTTTGACATGTTCAGCATTGTACAGATTTGCAACCTTTAGTTTAGGAAACAACTGCCTTAAATCCTAAAGATTAACAGATTATAGACTCAGGTGATAGACTTACAATGAGTCATTTATTGTTTTAGAGAATACTTTGGTGTACACCTCATTAGTTTTATCTTTGGGCTGGAATCAGGGGCACCGTCTGGCATGGATTCCCATCAGTCAAAACAGAAAACAAGAGCTCACTGTGTGCTCTTTGAGACATCAAGGTGTCTGATCTGAATTGCTTTAGGTTGGATGGAGAATGGCTTTACCATCTCTGTGAAACTGATCCGTGAAGTGGATTAGGGATGGTTCTTCTTTCACTCAAAACAACACCGCTGGAGGAATTAAGGAGGAGTTGGATGAAGCTGTATGTTTCTGTGGATGTGGGACTTTGTGTGCCTGTGCATTTCTGTTTCTGTGTAAGCGAAAGTAACATTACCTAGGTATACAAACAACACGATGTGATAAACTGAAGTCAGATTTGTTTAATTAAGTTGACGGGTTACATTCTGTGAAAGAATGATAGAAAAATGTTAGAACAGCCATGTTTCTTTAAGAAAAAACCACCAGGGCCTTGACTGTTATACTGTAAATCATTTAGAATAATTCTGATACCAATATGGTCACCTAGGTTTTTACTGTTGCCAAAGATGATTGGGCTAAGACCGCTCACACACACACAACACAGACATACGCTCGCAGTGCCAGACAGTGTTACGTCCTTGGCCTGGCACCTCTTTTGGCAAGGTGGCAATATGGCACCATAACAAATGAGAGACACCCTAGCTGTGCCAACAGACCTGGCCCTTTGGCACACTTGATGAAATTATCTTTTCGTCCCAGGAGTTATGACTCTCGAGAGTTGATCATTAGTCAGAAATCACAGACGCACAAACACACACATTGGTCAAATATGTTGTAGGTCAACCATATCAGCCGCTGTGACCTGACTAGCCGCTATAGAGAAAAATAATGTTTTTTTGCTGAATATTTACTGAATAATTGTCTCCAGCTTTGTTGGTTCTCGGATTATCCTTGAGATAACCCCTACCTTCTTTTACTTGCCCCCAAGTATGCGCTAATTCTCAGTTGGTTTACTGTAGCTAGATCTGCTAAATTTCACTTACATTGTGACAACCGTTCGTTAATGGATAAATACAATTGTACGGTCACACATTCACTGTACTCATCACAAGGAATTGTTAAAAAAATAGAAACACAGAAACATGCCATAATCACCACAGCTTGAGTTACAAGGTTTCGACACAAAGTCAGGGCACGCTTAGGGGTGAATCATTGAGAACTTCATCTAAAGTTTTACTGTGTAGTTTCACTGGCACCTCCACTCCCAGTAGATAACAAGAGGGTTTCTTTCTCTGGGTGACCATCCATCAAGAGGTTGTCAGATGAAGGAAAACCGAGAACTCCCAAAAGACTCCTCTTTCTCAGCATAGACTTACAGATAAATGCATCTCCCCGTTGGGTTATCTAGAATTGTCTGCCCGTGTTAAATAAATTGATTTTACATACCATATATTTCAGGGAAAAATTAAAATAATACATTGAGCACAATACTCTGGGTGACTCTAGGCTGTAGATGTTAAGTCTATGATTGGAACTAAATAGTTTTTCATGCAGATAACTTGTGGGTGAGCATAATATGCAGGCGCACACACCCGGTGCTCGGAGGTGAATTGAAACACGCGCGGCAATGACACAAACGGGGGGCTGACACATTCATTAGCACATAGGCAGATTTGACACAGCTGGAAGATGTAGCGAGGAGCTGCTGTCAAGGTCTTGGAATGCTGCAAGACTGGCACAAACTAAGGGTTGGATGCTCAGCACCGTGTCATAAGAGACCTGGCACTGCCTCGTCTCCCTTTTTTATTTTTTATATATTTTTTTTATTATATTATTTTTTTTATTTTTTTTCTCCCCGCTCGTTGTGTTGTTGCAACACACTGAGTGTCATCATTTGCATGAGTTTGACACCCCAATGTCTAGCTTCTTTGTCCTTTTTCCAACTCGTTTCCTCTCTTTCCATCTCTTTTTTTTTTCTACTCTCCCCCTCCATTCAGTCCAGTTCTTTCTCTCCCCCGTCTCTCCCCCTTCTCCCTCTCTCCCTCCCTCCCTCTCTCTCTCTCTCTCTATGTGCCTCTCCTCTTTCTGCTGATGGTGGCGGTGCCATCCATGCCAATTATGGCGGTCGAGCAGGTGGCTCCTCGCAGGTGGTGGAGGATTAATCCCTGTAAAGACTTCACTTCATTAGGAAATCCGTTTAATGTGGCCAGTTGATTGATAAATCTCCCGGACCTCTCTCTCTCCGAGTCTCTAGATTACTGCCAAGTTTGTCTATTATACGCTAGATTGACCCTTATGTCAGAGAGAAACAGAGAGAGAGAGAGATAGAGAGAGGGTGTTGTGTCTTTTGGGCTGAAGTTAGTTTGCCTTTTGCCGAGTTCGGCATAGTTTTTGGAGTTTAAAGTCGACATGTATGTCGAGGGACAGGTTAAACAATACCAGTTTAACATTGTCAAACCTAATTTAAAAGACATTCTGTATAGTACCTCAGTGTGTATGTATAGTGGTTAAACAACGTGGTGGGAGGGGGGGGGGAGGTTCAGCCTATTAGATCTAATACTAGACTACATGTGAGAGGTGCAGCTATTACAACATTTAGGAATGAACTGTAAGAACTTGTCCTCGCCGTCTCAGACCACCCACTGGCTCGCTCCAGCGAGTCAAGCCTCTGCATTTAACTCAAGTATTACCTTAACTCACCCCTCTGTAATTTTCCATCTGAGTATTATCACAATTACCCCTCGAGCCAGGAGCGCGGGGAACTCCCCCGTTGCCTCCCGACTGCCTGTGTGCCACCCGAGGGCTTGCGGTCTGCTCGGATTTGTGAAACACTGACAGACAACCCCTTCATCAAGGCTGTCAAACAAGGATGACAAATGCGTCTCCACATCCCCGAGAATGCCTACAATATTTAAAGCCATGGGAGAAAGGAGCAGCCGACAGAGAGAGATAGCCCCTTCCTGCCAGTCGCAAAGTTCAAGCCGCCGTCAGGCTGTATCATTCTCAAATTGAGAGGAGAGACTCTGAGCTGAACCTGACGGCACGGTGACTTAATGATTCTGACAGAGCAGATACGGTGTCTGTCTCAGGTTTCCGCGGGACAGTGAAGTGAAAGTCAAAATAGATTTAATGAACGCTGAAATGCTCATCAACTTAAAGGAGGGTTCGGTTACAATGCTGCGCGACAATGGGGAACATGGATATTTTTTGCAAAAAGGCGCAAATCTAATGATGACGTGCAAAAAAGGTTAACTTTTGAAAGGGCGTAAAATATAGTTATATATATATTTTTCACAAGTATTTCCTGCAGCTGCGTAAATAACACTACATTTCCGCGGAAGCTAAACCCCGTAAATATTTCTCACATCCATAAATGGCAAGCCTCTGATCGCTGTCCCGGGAAAAAAACAAAAAACAACAGCTTCCAGATACGACCTGGCTATCAGGCAATCAAACATTAAGTCGGTACCTCTCCCAGCTGCTACCAAGCATGTAACTATTTGGCTTTGCCCGACGCTCTGGGCCTTGTCAAAAAAAATGACAGAGGATCGCATCTTTTCTCCCGGGGTGAGTGCTTTAATTACAGGGTGGCTCCGAGCCTCACCACATCAGTACAAATGTCAGTCCAAAGTTCACCGGGCTTTGTGCTAGCGAGTTCCTCCAGAAAACAATATATCTCATTGTTAGGCAATAGACCATTGTTATAAATTGATTCCTTGCATTTCAGGATCCAGACCCCACCCCCACACAACCCTGTTCTTGTAATTTTTTTTCTATTAATGACAACTTCTGGGAGCTGTCATTACTCATGGTCACTATCACGTTTCTTTAACGGGCCCTGGCATCTTTGATATCTAATATTTTAATTGCTGCGGGGTCATACGTCTTGCTGTCCTCTCGAACAATAAGGGGGTTGTGAAACAATAAGCCAGCTTTTGGGATGAGATAATTCAGTTCATGCGAGCTCCCCTGAAATGTCGTTCCAGTCAGTTACGTACAGGTAGGAAATAATATTTGTGCTTCCCTGCAACAGAGTAATTGAATGGTTATGCATTCCCATTTCGGGGAATAAATAAATAAAAAGAAAAAAATGATGTGTTCTGTAATTATATTTAACAGTACAAAATGACTTACTGTATTTTTCACAGTTTAAGATGTTCCAAAAATGTAACGTAAATGTGTAATCCAACAATATTGTACAGATGTAACCTACCATATTTTAACAGTATTTGTAATATTTGGATAAATAATTTTAGTGTAAATAATTCACTTGCTCAATTAATGTGGACTTTTAATGACTTTTACCTGGCAAGTTGTTACGCTACAGTTACCATGCAATTCTTAATTTTTTTTTCTACTGTTCTTTGGATCGTTTTGAAAGTGAAGTTAATTATTCCTACTCATGTTAAATATGCAACTTACACTCGTACCTCGTGCTGGCAGCCGCTCTGTCTTTGTTTGTACCAGAGCTGCAGGTGGCAGCATAGTCTTAGAGGACAAGAGAGTCTAGATCCTTCCAAAGATACACACACACACACACACACACACACACACACACACACACACACACACACACACACACGCACACACACCACTTAGCCCCGTCGAGCTTTTCCCCCTTTCCCCAGAGTACACACTTTGACCTTTGGATATTTGTTACCCAGAGAAAGTGACATTGGGAGTCAGCCAGCGGCTCAGTGCTTCGCCTGGCCGTGTCTGTTTGTAAGGAGGTATAATAATTAGCAAGCTCTCAGCCTGTGATTTTCTTCTCTTTTTTTGTTTTAATGTCCCTAATTTGGCTGGGACAGATTCAGTGTTTGTGCTACGTGCTGCCGCTTGCATTTTCTCAAGTGTGTTTAGCTGAAGGAGCCTACAGCCAAGGCAGGTTTTGATATTTCCTTGCACACCGTTTGCCAATGCGCTGTTTATGATTTCAAAATGAGGGAGGGAGGTTGAACTATTGTGGCTTCAGGGAAGAGGGCTTTTTACACTGATTTACCAGACTCGGAGGCTTGCATCTTATTATTTAGTCTATTCTTTAACCTCGCCTGTTCAACTGTGTGAGACTGAGATGTTTATGACCTACTTGGGCAAGGTTTCCCAGGGGTTTGAATGAAAATAATTTGAAGGCAATGGGGTAACCGGAGAATCCTCTAATAAACGCGCACATGCATGAGCACGCATACACACACATATTTTACAGTCATTAATACAGTTGGACTTTGGTCATGTTTTGTGCCCCAAAAACATGATCAAATCATTGATTTTTGATTACAACATTTTTTTATATTTCACTCCTGGCTCTAAAGGTGCATTCCAAAGACCCTGGAATCTAAGTTAAGCAGAATGCTACCATGGTAGATTAAAAACAAGGTAAAGGTATTTTGGAATGGGCTATTTAAGCCAAATGCCCTTTTTGTGCTGCAAAATACAATACAAATACCCCGAATTCCATCCACAGCAACAGCAGCACTGTAATGTAATTTTTTCTTACCCTCCCAAAATGCTTCACAACGAATTGTCATTCATATCTCATAAATGCAAAGGACTTAAAAAAACATGTCAGCGCCGTCCGCATATCCTCATATGCATGGCATATATCCCAACATTTCACCCAGAAAATGTCTTGGGTGCCATATTCTGTCAGCCCTATTGAATAAATACAAGTCTAAAATGTCTCCGGGCTGTACATTGTCATTCATATCGAAATAATGTGATTCTTTACCGGCGGTGACCTCACAGCTGGCTGAAGTGTTAACCTTTTAGGTGTGAGGCGCTGAGGTGAGAGTGGCTCAGTTCCCACCTTACTCTCCCCTCGCTTTAGCCGGGCGGTCCAGGGTGTATAACTATATATACATGTAACATTTTTGTGTGCATGTGCGTGTCTGTATTTTCTGCAGAAACGTGAGTGACGGAGAAAGCAAGGGAGAATGTGTTAAGAGAATTAATGTGATGTGTGTGTGGCAGGGTGTTTGAGGCTACCCATATGGGAGCAGACCCTCTGTGTTAAACACTGAAGAGCTGGAGATGCCTCTGTCAGCCAAGAGGACACAATACAGCTAGCACAGAGGTCACCGAAACGAACGAACGCACACACACACACACACACACACACACACACACACACACACACGCACAAGAAATAACATTTTCTTTAGCACTCAAGCACCAGATATTTTTAATCTCAATGAGGCCTCATTTGGTTTAATAAAGGTTAAATTTAACACACACATTGACACGCTGACATAATATGTGAATTTTAACAATAATAATAAAAAATATACGGTGTATTTAAAAAAGGAAGTTAAAATTCCCTTTCTCTTTATGTAAAACCGTTTTCCACATTCCAGTACAACCGAGAGACACTCATTAACTATCTTTAACTCTATTCTGATTTGCATTGTGTGAACTAGTCAATCAGTCCACACAAATCTGCTATTATAACACCACCAAATTTCAGTAGCAAAAAATAAATCAAACGGTGCTGGAGGCAAAGAGTAATGATTGTAGTAAAACAAATCCACCCTAGTTCCCCCCCCCCACACACACACACACTCCCTCTACATAAGCACAGGTTGACTTGTCAACCTAAGATGGCTCCATCTACCATTCATTACGTTTATACCCCTCGCTGTCATCGCAACAGCTCTTGCATATTCACCGTGGGCCTTGCTTGAGCTTCCTGAGAGAGAGAGAGGACACACACGAGTGCATGTGCACACACACACACACACGTAGATGTAAAACCGCAAAGGTTAAGGCAAGTTAGATTTATGGCCTGGGTCCATCACCTGTGACTTAGCGCCTCTGAAATTAGTCACAAATAGCATATTAGGGCAGCTAATCAGGCACGCCTGAGCACTTGGCTTTCTTTATGTGGCCATAAAGGCCCAGAGTGTACGGGCGCCCTCGGGCCTTGGGGTGAATGATCGCCCTGACCTACAGTGAACCAAAAGCCTCGCGCTGCCGGGGAGGGGCTGATGTCGGCATGGGCACTTGCCATAAAATTAGTATGGATAGAACAGGGTTTGATACACTGAGGGGAGATTGCTATGATGCATTAGGAAGTGTTCTTACCCCGCTGGTGGGATTCTATGGACCTTTGTGGAACCACATGAACACAGCACAGTAGGGCGAAGAGGAAGAGCTAATGCAATAAATTCACATCATTTACAAGATGTGACGCACATATTTTACAGTACATATACAGTAGATGGTAAATACATACATGTGTAATACATGTGTCTTCAATGCAATGGTCCCTAACAAATAACTAAAATATTGGAATTTGGAAGGAAATCTGGATATAGCAGTCTGACTTTGAATTAGTCCCTAAAATCTTGCTCGTATCTATCTAGCTTTTATTGTAATGAAGTAGTCAGGTTATCTGATCTGAACCAAAAAGAAGTGCATAAGAGGTTTAGGAATGGAGAAAGGTACTTAACCTCTTCCCTCGCACTTTGGTTTCCCAACAATGGGGATGGGATTTTTTTTATATCACAGTAACGGATAGATTGTCAGATCCAATATGACGATTGAGTAACTTTTGTCAAACAGAGCTCAGATATTCCCAGCCCTAATTGACTCGGTGTGGCCTTGCTAAATCACAGTCTTTATTTAAAAGAGCGCTCTTTTCTCTCCCCTCCCCCGATCCTCTCTCCCTCTGCTTTGTGATTATCTTTGAGCAGATGAATTTGAAATTTCAATCATGGAGTTGTTAAATATTGATGGCTCCTCTATGTCGTTAACGGCGGGCTCAGGGAGGACGAGAGAATATCGGTCCTCCTCTGGTCCCATTCTTTTAGCGGGTGGAACCTTCTAGAGGGAATCCAGCCGGGTCAGGAAGTCACTGTACTGAACCGTAATCTTTTGACTTCTATGAGATCTTTTACCACAAAAGTCTCTTCTCTCTTATCGACAACTTTACTAGCTTTTAGCATATATTACCATAATAATAATAAAAAAATATTCTAATTATGCATTATGTAGAGCAGCTTTCAGTCACTGTTTGAGATGTGTCGTTTATAACAAGAGCAAGGGGTGGGTGATTTGATATGATAATAGAAATCTTTAACTGGGTCTCAGCAGACACTCCGTGTCAGAATTGATCACCGTTGAAAAGAATAAGCGCCTGCAGGCCACCGTAGACCAAGGCAGCTCTCAGATAGTTCAATATGCTAGACTATAAAAACAGGATTAGACTTATTTTATTAGCGCTGCGGCCGGCACTAAGTCCTGCCAGCCGATCAAATGTTGTGTACTCGGGGATGTGATCATTACAGCTTACAAACGATGTCCATGGCAAATAAGATTTGTCTATACAGTGGAGTCACATTAATGGCTTGTTTTCTTGTCGGGGCCTGACTTCAGACACCTTAACACTGACGGATAAGGAACAGAGAGGCATGTGGGGGCATCCTTGAGCAAGATGCCTTACTCCTACTTGCTCCTTAATGCCTGCAATTGTACTCACTGTACGTCGCTTTGGATAAAAGCACCAGCTATATAATCTAAAGTACTTGTACGTATATGCAATATATAGCCTATGCCCACATTGCAGCTTGTATTAGGCAACATTTTGTCTCAATGTATATATGATATCGTGAGTGATTAGGCAAATTTAGTTATATGTTAAGATTTGTTTGTTAGTTGTTTGGTTTGTTGTATGCACAGCTATTTTTGTTGCAGTGCATAGAATCCTGGAATTACAATTGAATTCCAATGGTTGTCAGAACATCAAAAAACAATGTATGTTTTGTGGGACTACTGAAAAGGATTGTCAGAATCTTACAATTTGCTTTCTTGTCACCACTGTTGGTCACGGTGTGTGTTTACAAACAGATAGCAAAAATATATTTTTTTACTTCCCACTACCAACTGCTGGGAACTGGAAGTGCCGTAGATGTCAACAATGATAATGCAATAAAAAGCATTTTGGGAGTATCTTCACTTCTACACTTAGCCTCTTGGCAGTGGTTTGATCAAGATGGAATAAGCCGGTGACTTTTCAATTCCAGCCATAATTTGTTTCTATATTACATCTCCGGGATGGAGCGTGTGATGGAATTTTTCCTATCCGAGGAAGAGGCAGTGAGGAAGCTGATGATGTCCTATAATAGGTTATCACCAGCCATATCTTTTGCAAAATAGAAACCCAACACATGTACATCTGTGGCCTAGTGTCAAGGCCTTAAATATACATCAGAAATGCATTAAATTTGCTGATTGCCATTCTTTTCCAACAGCGTGTCAAGCCCCAAATATATTTTGGTTACGCAGCTTTACGATTACTTTGAATTACCGGCGGTCTGTCTTGACACTGAGGGCTTTGAAGGAAGTGACAACATTATATTTACTTTCTGTGTGTGTTTGTGTGTGTGTGTGGATGTGTGTGTGTGTGTGTGGAGGATGTATCAGTGTTTTTTTTTCTTAGATTGTATGAGGTCCGTCAGCGAGACCCCCTTTCATATCGTATGTAATTTACTGGAACCACATATAGTAGCATGGGCACTGCTGAAACTGCTGAAACACTGATCACATCTCCAGAACACCAGCACTCCTCACAGGAGATGTGACACAAAGTAAAAGCCTTATTTTGTAGTGTTTCCTGGAAGTGTCTGTGTTGAGTCCAGCGCCCACGCAGACGTACAATCACCCCCTCCTTCTCAGTCACCTGCTGTGACATGTATCCTGTTACAGCAGGCGTTCGTATTTCACTGTGTATTAAATGTTTCATTCATAGTTAATTTTAAATCACTAAATAAAGAAGATACTTCCTTACTACACTAATACATCCACGTATTATATAGAGAAAAAACGACAATGCGCCAGCTGATGAAAACAGACAGAATCAACAGAATTCGTACATCAAATAAAGGTGTTTCATTTTGCTTCAGTGCCCATTAACCCTCAACATTAAGGTTCTTTAACACTACTACTACTAACCACTAACACAATTTAGGTTTTAAATACCGTCTGTGTTTGTTTTTTGTTTTTTTGTATTTGTTCCTCTTGTATTTATACAGAAAAACTCACCGATCGTTGGCAGAATGAATTGCCTTAATGAGATCTCCATTCGGACAGAGACATCAGGCTATCGACCTCTCTCTTGGGGCGCCGAGGGAGTGAGCACTTTCACATGTTACTGTCTATAAATTTCAGCCGGCGACATGTGGCCCTATTTCATCAGGGGCCAGGCTGACATGCCCTTCGGATTGATGTCCTCCTGGCTCATTTGTCTGTTTTACACTCCTTAGCGCCTTTTGTGCTTCGCCGGGATCTGCCACTCTCCTTCCTGATTGGGTATTGACAACAAATCAAAGGGGATAATATATGGTGATGTTGGCCGGTCTCCCAACAAGACAAGATAGTTGTACGGCCGGAGCAGCTGGTTTACATGTGTTCTGCGTGAATGTCAGTGAGGCTGTGTATCGATTCCCCAGCAGACAAAGGGGCCATTTTGTTCACCGTTCGCCGATACTTAGTTTAAAAGTGTCACAGTGCGGAGGGCTGAAGGGGTTGTGTTTAGAATTAAGCCGTATTCAACTTGAACTGACAGACTCTCCGCTGTGGAGAGAGGGCTGTCCGAGGCTTAAATAATAGACTTGGAATGTACCTCTTGCTTAACGCACAGATTTCCTCTGAAGGGGCGGTAATGTGTATATCAGAAAAGTTTGTTTTCTGCCCCTTAGGCCTGCTCAATAAATGAACATAACAGCAGGTCTTTTCTCTGTCTCTCAGAGCACTCTCAGACAGACACGGAAACACAAGCACACACACAGAACCAGGCAGGCACGCACACACATAGGCACACACTCGCGCACGCGCGCTCTGTGAGTATCTTTGAAATGGGTTTTGTATTGATTTTTGTAACTACCCTGTTAGATGACGTTGCGCCTTAGCGTGTCATTTCTAGATGGCCCTGCCCCAAGCAGGTCATTCAGGTGCTAACTGTCATTTGGAGGGACAGAAAAGCAATCATAGCTTTTTCATTACTTACTGTTTTCCCTCCCTTTTCCCTCCCGCGCCCTCCCCCGCTTCACTCCCTTTTTTTTTTTTTTACCCCCAGTCGTGGGATCATCTGACATATTATGGCTTCTGTGATTTAACTGCACTCCTAAATTAAGTGCGGGAATATCAAGCTGTAGCTTTAGAAAAATAAACTGTATGTCGAGGGATCAAATACCCTGGAGGTCAAAGTCATGAACTTGTTGCGGCGCACCCATCAATTTCTAACTTGTATGGCCTTGTTCTGCGGTGGGTACACGGAGGAGGCAGGAGTCTTGTGTACAGTGTTTTCTAGAGTATTGCCAGATACCTTTTTATAACTCCACTGACATGTAATAAAATATGCCTACTAGGTTTTCTCAGAGGTCAAGTAGGGTTTAGTGTTTGTTTGTTTTTTAGTTTAGACATGGCATATCGAGGCCACGGTTGTTTTTGCGTTGCTGTATTCGATTAGGTATAGAATATTAATTTGGCACAAGAACCTAGCGACATGTTTGACTGCTCTGGGTTATATTTATATTTGCTTATGTATTTTTTTGCAGTACCCTTTATTTGAAGAAAAAAATAATAATTTACATGTACATTTATTTTGTCTAGATCTACTTCAAAGGCAAATGCGTAAAGCATACATGTCTCCACTGTCTGCGCTGATTCAGTAAACACGCATGTAAATACGTGCAGAACAGACACAGTAACGGATGTATGTTTTGTATAGCGTTCCCGGGATCTTAAGGACGAACAAGGGCTTTCCAACACTGATGCAAACCCTCTGTCCTGTCATACGGGATTACCAGATCTACACTGAAGACTTGTGATACTCTGTTCACTGTCATCGGGGCTCGGGAACGCCGTGTATGGCCAACAGCTGCCTCTGTAGAGGCCCGGGCTGATAGAGACAATAGGCAAAAGGGGGACAAGATCAAAAGACGGCAGGGATGTTCGCAGGACTCTCGCTTGGTTTTAATCAATGAGCCCACTCAATGCCACGGCCTCGCATTGACTCCCACCTCTTTAGGGAGAAGTTAATCACCTGTGCCATTTTGAATGCAGTGTAAGAAGGAAGGGGTGTGTGTGTGTGTGTGTGTATATGTGGTGATGATATCACCGCCTTGCTTGGGTTACAGTAAGAGCTTGGGAAACAGGCCAGGGGGAAATGGTCACCCATGATTGGTACGAGCCTCATTCATTTACTTTCGCAAGTGAGTTCATTTATTTGGAGTGTAAAAAGGGGGGAGGGGTGCTGTGTTATTTATAAGAGTTACGTTTTATGAGAATTTATTGCGAATGCTCGCATTTCTGCTTATGAGCGAATGTGCCCCGTAAGTTATGAATCCTGCGACAAATTCATCAAATTGGTTTGATTTAAGTGAACTTGGTGGTGGAGGCGACCGGAGGAAAGGCGCCATGTAAGAGGTTAACTTCTAAGATAAGATTCTTCCAGACTTTGTAAATGCGTCTGAGAGGGAGTCACCTTCAGCTCGCCCCTGCTCTTGTTTACAGATGACAGAAACTCAGTGTGTGGAGAGGAGGACGAGCAGTATCGGTACCAGTGTCTACCACAATCCCCCACCCACCACCACCGCCGCCGCCTGTCCAGATACCGTGTTTGTTCTGCCACCGGTGGACAAAAGAGGAATTGCGCTGCCGGCTCCATAATGTCATTAATGGTTAAGCATAAGGTTAGCCTTTCACATCATATGCTCAATGTGACCCCATTACTCTCGCTCCACTCATCCATCCAGACGTCCCAGAGACCTGGGTGGTGGCCCGGCCCCCCCCCCCCCTTCCCTGTAAGCCCTTCCAGAAGACGACGGCGACGCCTGTCTGCGTGCCCACCCGCCCCTCCTGGCCACAGCACACACACACACACACACACACAGACTAGCACTTACACAGAGCCATACATGTATGTAGATATACAAATATATGTATACACAAAGACTCTACAATTGAAAAGATGCTTGTAGACAAAGGACACCCACACACACACACTAAAAGACTAGCTCTAGAACAGGGGCATATTTAGATACACACATACCCACACCCACACAAACACATTGTTTGTGTGTATGAGCATCTAAACTTGAGCATTCTTGTGTTCACAGACTCAACAACTGAAAGATGCATGTAGACAAAGTACACACACACACACACACACACACACGCACACGCACACTCACCAGCCGGGCCTGTCCATCGTGCCACGGGAGGATTGCGCACCATTCCTCTGAAGGTGTTATGGGCTGTTATCAGCAAGACCATTCCATGGATGGCTGCCCTAATTGAGAATAATGAGGGTCACATTGAACATATGGTCGCTGTTGTGTCCCCTTTTCCCCCCTTCTTCTCTCCTTCTCTCTCTCTCTCTCTCTCTCTCTCTCACCCTCACTCTCTCACTTGGTCTCTCCCTGCCCAACTCTCACACACACACAAAAGGTTCAGGCAAAGTTTGTCTTTGCCAAGCAAAGATCAGTGGAGAGAGAGAGAGAGAGAGAGAGAGAGAGAGAGAGAGAGAGAGAGAGAGAGAGAGAGAGAGAGAGAGAGAG
>JAODLI010000008.1:1956620-1967113 GCA_027575585.1 Percopsis omiscomaycus | reverse complement strand
GAGAGAGAGAGAGAGAGAGAGAGAGAGAGAGAGAGAGAGAGAGAGAGAGAGAGAGAGACGGGGGAAAACAAAACAAGGACGCTGTCGAAGTTCGTCTCCTTCTTCGCGGGCGTTGATGTCTGCACACGGGGGCGAAGGCCAGCTGACAGTCAGTCAGCTTGCAGGCGAAAAGCAAACCCCGCTGAGACGTGCGGAGAGGTGGGAACCCCAGGGCTACGCATTGTGCTGATATCAAGCTCCTTTGTTCCACAGGCGAATATGGAACATTTGTTACCAAGGCCCCCTTTGTCATTGAGAGTTGAAGAATAGACGCGCTAGCATATTTAGACGTCGTATGCCGATGGACAGACGGTCACACACTGGTGTGCTGATAATTATTAGGCTTAGATGTGGAACATATTGGGGGGTTGGGGAAGATACAAGGAGATATTGTTATTTGACCTGGTGTCATTGAGGGTTTATTTTTCAAGCACATATGGGTCAGCGCTGTAAGAAGGATGGGGATTCAGGGGTGGATTAAATGTGAATGTCTGTCGGAGCCGGGGACTAAGTTTACAGTTCTCAAAGCAGTTATGCGATCTGGCTGGATTTACAAAATAAATCTTAGTTGCCAGCCACTATCATGTCATGTCCTCCGTTATTCAATATGTCTGTGGAGGAGATGTCTATAATGTACACAGTTAAAATCTGTCCAACTTGTGCTGCGCTGGTAGATTCATGTCCTGAAATCTATGTGCGCTATATCAACATGGTTTCATGGTGAAATAGAGCTCTTGGAACCGGTAATAACACCAAAATTGCTAAAACAGGAGACAAATTAATCTACTGAAAAATTCCCTCCCCTCTCCTTTACTAGCAAAGTTGTCAGCCTGGGCCTCACTCAAGGAAAAACACTTAGACGTGCCTCATTGATTGAGTAGACATTGTTGGTGATTGTTTGGAGAACTTTTAGAAGTCGCTAATGTTCCTTCAGATCAGTTAATGTCAAAGATACCTCCAGAGCAAAGAAAAATGAATACTGTCACACGACTAGCGCGACTGGGCCAACGTTTAATGTTTAAAACAATCGTCTGCTTCTTGGGATGGCACACCCATGTCCACGTCTTGTCTGGAAGAAGCACATCCATCCCTATGGCGTGCATCTCTGTTTACATGGGAATCACGCTGATTGGATTTAAATGCGCTTGCGAGTACGCTTTATGGGCCCTCTATGAAACTATCAATTGCCATGTGTTACTTGTGTAACATCCTTAGGAGATTGGATTTATGACAATATATGACCTGGTTGCATTGTCACTGCGCCGCACACACCCCCGCCCCACCCCCCCCCCCCCCCCCCCCCCGGTTGCAGACATGGATATCTGGTTTCATGTAGAGACAGGTGTAGCCTTGACATCTGATGATATGTGAAACATGCTTTTGCCTTAATGTACTGACATAGTAATATATTAAAGTACTGACATGCAAAATATGTGCAACATATGTGCGTATACTATAGAAATATCCCTGCGCTGATGGTGCACATTGTATATATATATATATATATATCGCCTATACGGGCACACACACGCGATCTGTTCAGCATATGTTTTTAGAACAATGTGATTGCCAACATGATGGTAGATGGCTGCAGTGTAAATTGTATACACTGAGATGCAATGCATAATTGTCTGACATCTCATTTTTCTTGTAGATATTGGACTAAATAGCAGACCCAGTGTACACCGTCAAAAGTGCATGCCCAGATACATTACCAGTATTTATGTAATTGTTCATATCAGCGGAAGCTGGTTTCCATAAACTGTGCAGTACCGCAATATCCTTTTGACAAATATATATTGAAGAGTGATTATCCCCACCCTCGTGTTTCATTTCTTCCATATCCTTGACTAACCGGCAGTTTACCAGCGGCTCGTTTGCTGTTACTTAAGGTGAATGTTTAACAGTGGCAACCCTCCACCCTACAAGGGAATATACACAGTTGCACAGCCATTGTGTCATAAGATAAATGTTGCCTCTCCATCCATAAAATATTGGTACTGTACATTAGGGCTGTATTGAGAAAATTCTGTCTTCATTTGTTTGACCGGTGAACTATAAATGTCCACACAGGGCCCCCCAACCACCGCAGAAGCCAGCCGCTGACATTTCTCCACTTTTAAGACACAATGAAATCTGAATATTGCCTTGGCTGAGCTGGGGCCCATAGGGAAATAATCCAGGGTCTCTGAATAGTCCCTAATTGAATTGTCTTTTACTAAATAGAGTTTGCTCTAATGCATACTCTCATCGGAGAATATGACAGCCGGTGATGCCTCTCATATCTGCCTAAAAGAGCCCCCAGATCCACAGACCTATTAACTGTATTACCCAAACCAATATCCCTGCCTAAACCCATTACTCTGAACCCATTGTGTATTTTTGTCACTACATCTTCGCTCAAAAATCCGAATCAGCCCGTGATGGATGCCTAACAAGACTACACTTTTATCACATATTCTCTGACCTTCAACAAATTGCTTCACAAGTTTGCTTCCAAGATTAATGTGACAGCGGCTATCTTTAACGCAGGGTTTCAGGAAGTAGAGGGGGGTCGCAAAGACGCCTGCCACTTTGGTTTCTCCATGCTAGCGGGCGCTAACCTTCATCTGAACTCGCATCAGCAGTCAGACACTGTTTGTGGAGGGTAGAATGGGACTTTGGGCCCTACACTTAAATTAGAAAAGATAGTTTGGCCATTTAGCCAGAGATGAAAATAAACAAATGTCCTAAGAGGAATTGCCATTTTCCAGGCAAGGCCTGACAAGGAACAGGTTAAATACCTGTCTTGTTGTTTCTGGAAAAAGCACAGCGCTTGTAAAAAGTTCATCGAAATGATAAATCTCCCACAACTCCCCCACACCCCACCCCTTCTCCCCACTTTCACCCCCTCTGTTTCCACTCTCATGTGGGCCAAGTTTCCTCCAAAGGTGTAAATCACTTTGGCCCGCAGAGCCCCCAATGATATGTAGCGCGGCAGAAAATATTACAATATCTCACCAAAGAAAATCACCATTGTTTCAGCAGAAGTGAAACAAATGTATCTTCCACAACTTTATATTTGGACGTCAATGATGTTCTTGCTGTTGATGTTACACAGCTTGAGTTGAAATACAGGCCAAATGCTTCACTTTTTTCCATTATCACACCAGACCTGTGCTGATGTCTTATTTTACAATTTCGTATGGAGGTAAATTGTAAACAAGCATGACAAACGTTGGGACTCTGAGGTGCAAAACACACTGTATTCTGCCGTCTACCGTTGTTTGAATGACGAAAACATCCAGTTCCTCAACACAGTGATTATTTATCACTAGTAAATAGTTACGGGAAGTCTTACAGTTTTCCATAAGTATCACCATAGCCTTACAATCAAGTATTGTAGTTTTCTTGTGCAAAGTTGCATTCCATAAGTATCTGCTTCTTAGTTAGCTTTGGAGAGCTTTTCCTCCGCTTTATCAGAGAGGACCTGTGTCTTATCATGACTAATGCTGGAAATTCCTCCCAGAGATAAGTAAAGGAGTTTAGGATTAGCCTCTTGACTGAACACTGAAAGAGTGTGACTGTGTGTGTGTGTGTGTGTGTGTGTGTGTTAAAGAGAGAGAGGGAGAGAGTAGGAAAGCAAGTCTAAATACGAGAGCAGGGAGGAGACTTGAGGGACAGGGGGGTTCAGCAGGCTCCTCTGTATATTTTCCCAGTGGCGAGGCAACTGCACCATTAGTGTCAGACACTCAGATTATCCAACCAGCGGAATAGGGATAAGTGGATTGATGAGGTCCTTCCATGCTCCTCGACTCCTGCGCTGGAGACGGGCCCCTGTACTCTGGAGTGATTTTTTTTTTCTCCTCTAGGAAGGGCAGAAATAATGAGCTACTTAACCAGACCGTTCACTGCATTTCTGTCATATTACAGCTGGCTTGTTTGTTTATCCCAGACAGATCTATATTTCACTTTTTTTAATTGAATTACTTTGATACGGACTAAAAGCCCTCAACCTAATAACATGCCAATTACAATGAAGACCTATTTAGAATAAATATGAATATAATGCAGTAATTTATTGCTTTAAATACATAGAAGGCCTGGCTCCCTTGACACCCATTGATTAATAATTGGTGCTGCAGCCTTAAAGGGCAATTAAGGAGGTCTTCACTAAGAAGTTATTTGTCTAAGAAGGTAGAGGTCTTACCTCTATAGTGCTACATCAAAAGCCAAATCAAATATGTGATTGACATAAAATATGCCATGTTTAAGGCATTGGTGTGCTCCATATTTAAAATGTATGCTTTCTGAATTGATGCGACAGCATAGCCCAGTGGCGTGCATAGTGGTTACCTTGAGTCAATCTATTTTGAGCACTCCGCTTGATGATGCTCATATATTTGCGTTTCTTTGTCATTTGCATGGCTATCCTCTTGACGTCCATACGATAATGAATCATCACTTTCTCAATTCATTAATGGACCAAGCCTTGCAACTTGTCCGAGTCCAGTAACATATGTTCTCTAAATATGCATTGATTTATTATGGTCCCAGATAAATTATTCTCAAAACCCAAAGTGTGTGCACTGTCTACTTAAGTAATGACCTGTCTACAGCAAAACATTCTCTCAGATATTCATAAATATAACCTATCCGTAGCCATGTGGAAGAATTGTTGAACCTATTTGAAGCTATTGCAGTTGTTTTTGCCCTTAAGCAATGTGAGAATCATGCATAACATTTTGATATTTATGGTATAAATTTAAACATTGTCACATTAAAACCAGTAGTGTTAATGTCTATGGACAAAATAATGGTTAATTGAGCTTGGCTAAGGTTCAAGGATCAACCATTATTCCAACGTAGCATAAGGTTCTTTGAATCTATTTCTTTTTTTGTATTTTTAAATTACGTAAAGTATACACTGATCGCATTGATCTCACATCTGATGCAGTCTGTAGTTTGTTTAACGCCCCAAATGTTCACGGCATGGTAAATATAGCAGCAATAACCATTTTATTGGCTCCAAACCCTTAACAGCTCCCTTGTCCTCCAGACATGGTGGATGAAGACGTATGGTGCAAAAAAATCCTACCAAGGTGCATATAAAAGTTAACTACTTACCTTCTATAAATAGTAAACGACCCCTGTTTTGTCAAAACGGTCGTGAACTTAGGAATCTGTAAAGTGGGTAATTTATACTAAATGAGTTAACAGCAAAGTAAACAGGACTGCAAGCTCTTTTTTCCCCGGTAAGAGGTTGGCATTCAGTCTGACTCCAAAACTAGAGTTCATGACCAAATGACTGATACCTAATATCTGAGAGAAGGACTGTAGTCAGGGAATCAAGTTTCACATGGAAATTTGTTTCTAAAGGTAAATATTTTCATTTAACTATTTACTTATGTACCCTTGATGTTGCAAGACATACATCTATTTAGTACACCCAACTGCTGAATGAATACCTTTTCTAGTCTACACTACAGTGTGGAATGATGGGCTATGTCGTAGGACATTGTACAGTAGTGTTGCGTTAAAAAATATAAATGAATACCCCAAATTAATCATTAGCATATAGCATATACAGTGATAAACACTGTATATTATATATTTAAATAAATACATATTTTCTTACAGACAAAGGGCACAGAAATTATGGCAAACATACCTACTACTGCTCCAATCCCAGTAGCGAGTAAATAGATCTTTCTCATTGTTCCTCTGACCTTGTTGTTTGACCCAGTAGGCTCAGCTGTTAAAGCCACCACCTATTGGATATCACAGTCCTTAACAACCTTTCCAAGGCCACGATGGGGAATTATCATGCGCATAACCATAATTCTGATCCACCCGTTTGAAGCAATGTTATGGTTTAGCGGGTGGGAGTGAGATGTTTGACCTTGTTTAAACCCCTAAATCTAATCTCTTCATCCATCATCCAGTCAATTATTTGTCATTTGTGTTGTGATCAACTGCCTTAGGAGATGAGTTGTGTCCAGGCTTGTTGCCCTCAGCTGGGGATACCATGCGGTCTTGCGCACCCCCTATTCCTTGTCTGCCTGACCCTGTGTCAAGCTAATAAGAGCTCCAGCGTTACGGAAAATCAACCTGATTCAGCATCTGTGTCTCAGTGCACCACATTTAAAGCAACTTTGTGACTTGAAGCCCAGACTAGTGCTTCTCTGAAAGGCTTCAGTCCTGATAGTGTGAACAGGCTGGTGGGAAACAAGGACTTAACCAGGGAATACCAGTTGACTTGTACTAGGTCACAGGTGTAAGGTAGGGTAAGATATACAAATACTAAAGTTGAGTTGGGGTTTCCTCTTTAATTCCCCCTTCATCCCCGGTTCACCCAACCTGTCTCCCAGCTTCCACCCTGTCACGTAGAACAGGTATAATGGGCCTGAGAAGATCAACCCATCCAAGGAGGGATTTGAAGCCTTTCACCTTGAAGAAATCCAGCGTGGAGGAGCTCCCGTGTTCATAAACGCTTGTCTTGTCTTTAAAGGCTCATGAAAATAGATAGTTGGGAAATGACTGGTTTGTTTATAGTTAGGTATTTTAATTAATAAGTACATTTCTTTGATATATAGCAGATATGCACACGCAAGCTTCCATGTTTGTCAATTAAGGCTAGTTTTGGCACTCCCATTCTACGGCTACTTATTAGATTACTTTTAACAAGCGTTTTATTGGATATTTTGCCAATCTACTCTGAAAGGCTATGATAAACTCCCTTAGAAGGGAATTGGACTCCTATTCTTTTTCAGTGCAGTAAAATCCATAAACCCAATACAAAAGCTGAGGGCATGGCAGCCTTAAAAACATTAGCAGAATCAGATTGAAGCTGAGAACCTACATGGGGAATGATGTTACGTTATGAGGGATTGATCAGTGTGTTACTTGAAATAATTAGCAATGATTTTTGCGTGCGTGCAGGTGTGTGTTTGTGTGCACGTCTGTGTGTTGTCCGTTAATCTTGAGAATCTATTTAGCCCTTCTTCTCTTTTCCATATATACCAAAGCACCAAATTCCATTTCATGGATTTAAATCTGACATACAGTATAATAATGACAGAATGTGACTTCAACCTCACGCATCACTGCTTTTGATACTGTACAAAGTAAATATACACCATGTACTTAATTAATTTAGCAAAATCCTCGCCACAGTCGAGGATTCCATCCACAGAGGCATTTCAACAGATCTACAAAACCATGTCCAGGGGGAATAGCATCCTGGCCAAACAGAATATATATATTTTTTGTGTTTATTTGATAAAAGGAGAAGAAGCTATCATACCAACAATCATTAATCATCGTATACTAATTACCGGAGAGTCCTTTCATGTGCGACTGACTGATGTTGGAAAATTAACTCCCATGTCATTTGCAGGGGTTTTTAAAGACAAGCGACAAACAAACACTAATAAGGCCTGTCACTTTCAAAGGGAACTAGCCATGTAAACACACTCTACAGCTGTACCAGGGACACATATCCATATAAATTCAATTCATAATTTTCCTCCTCCTTTTTCTGAGGCAGACACATCTCTCTTAAAATAGCATAGCCTAAACTAGTTCTCAGCATACATGTTATTGCAATACACTAAAAGTCAGATTAACTGTCTAATTTATGCATTCTATTCATGGCAATGATGTTCACTTCTGAAATTATAATAAATTAGTAATATTTCACTTGTATAATTTCATTGAAAAATACTAAGATAATGATACAGTATATGCTGTAACTATGCTACTGGTAACCATTGTTGTAGCCTTTTGTGTGGTTGTACATGTTTACCTGAAACATACAGTATGTATACTCTTTCTCTGCTGCACACAACAGACTCAGCAGGAACATTTATGAAATAAGCCTTGATTTGTCGGTCGCTTTGGCAGATAGCCAAAGGCAACGAGGCAACATCAACAAAAGGTCTTAATGTTGTTTACAGAGGCTCAATCAAATAAGAAATGACAAACCACACTGTCTGATTCTTGAAATTACACAACATTACTGTTAAATTGTCTTTATTGTTTGTTGGAGTTTGTTCCTTGAGGTCAGGATTTTTTTAGAGGATTGGGTCCAGATAAATGGCTTTTGATGGTGTTATGTTTTGCACATAATTTGACATAGAAAAATGATAGAACTGTATAGCTAACCCTGCAAAATGATTCTTTATGATGACAATGATGTTTAAAAGCTCTACGACCAGCAAGAGAAAAACCCTTCAAACACGATGTAAATGGTCTTATTATGGCTTGCCTTGACAAACCTGAAAGCCGAGAAACGGTCTAAACTGTAAAAAAAAAGAAAAAATTCTGATCACATAATCTTACATCATTGTTTTCCCTCCCAGCATTGTGAAGATATATATTTTTTTTTTTGAGGGGGGGGGATAACTGAGTTATAGAATACAATGTGAAGAACATGAGATTTAGTCCCCCCGTACTAACATGGTATCACCCAGGCTGTGGTACGACAACAATAGAAGGGCCTCCACAATATCAAATTGTAGAATCAAGAGTTTATGAGCAAAGGTTTCTGTGGACAAGAGGACCTCGGGGTCTTATAGCCTGAAGAAAGGCAATTACTTGTATAGGTATTATGGTGTGATGGATCCTATTTGCTGGTGCACTGAGAAACACGGACCTTCCAAACAGTGTCAAGGAAGCTGGTACACATACATTTCATACTAGAGGAAGCATGTTTTTGTGCATTTACTGTCACGTTACTGTACAACCAAAAGTTATAGGATGAAATAGTACAAGTCAAACAGAATACTATGCCAACTGCAATGGTACTGTTATTATGAAGTGAACAGACAAAATAAAGGCACGTTATAACTTATAATAAATCGACAGTGCTAAACATTTACTGCTTAGTTACATTTATGTAATTTGAAAACTGATATTTTGTGTACTTAATTTAGAGGATTTTTTGTGCCTTTGTAAATTGTAGCTCCCAATATACAGACCTATAGCTGTACAGTTTTATAGCCTAAAAAGGTTAGCTTCTTGCCTTAGTTTGACATCTTTCACCATATAACACTGGGAATTATGGCAATGATTGACTGTGGTAATAATGTGTGTAGTCCTTTTAGTTTTTAGGATAGTTATAACTTATACCAGTCAATATTCTGACGTTTTACCCTAAAGAATAAAGTCCCAGAAATTACACCATTGGGACCATTTAAACCTGTGCCAAGTTAATCTTGAATATAGCCTACATTTCATACAAGAAGAATGAGTTATGACCTTAAAATATTCATGACGTTAGTGATGCGGTTTTAGTGGATCTTTATAGCCTTTAATTAAAAATAGCATTTTGCACCATTAACTAATCAAATATGTGAATGCTAGAACACCAGAGGTTTCTATGGACCATGATATGGAGATATCAAATGACCCAGGAAATTAATAGACACATTTGTTTAATAATATTAGAGGAAGTTGGAGGTAGAGACAAAGAGCAGATGGAGGTAATAAGACGAGCAACAGCTGAAACAAACGAGAGACGTCTTGCCAGGGAGCTGCCGTCACTTTTCAGCACATTAGATCAGGCACGACAAGGGCAGCCCCACAGGGGGGCCTTACGCTCACTCCTCTCCTGAACCTTTCATTTCTCTTCATCACAAAGCAGGGAGCTCTAATGTCTGTCATACAGATGGCTGTATACTCTACAGTATGGTGCTTCAAAGGAAAAAGATTAAAATATAATGAATAAACTTAAATCGTTGCATAATGTTAGTTCTGACATTTATTTATTGTGTTTGCAAATACCAATTAAATACTCATTACAATAGGCTATAATGCATTAAACAATACTGTAAATTGCTGCGTAACCCTCTAACAAAGATGCCCAGCTTCATATCACAATGATATATGATGTGAGAGCTGCCTGGAAATGTGTCCTCAAACAGACAGCTCCATTCCTCAGTCTATCACATGTTTAACACCACCGTCTCCCCGGCCATTCTCAACTCTCTTGTCCGGGGCCATCTCTGTCATTGTACAGTATATGTAATACGTCCCAACAGAGCACCTGGGGAAGTGGCCAAGCTACCACCTGGGACACACACACACACATTGGCTCCCAAGGCCTCGTTGGATAGATAACACCCAGAAGAGCCGCTCTTTCACCACCTGGGTCCCTCTCTCTCTTTCTCTCTCTCTCTCGCGCGCTCTGTGTGTATGTCTCTCTCTCTCACACTCTGCAAGACGCTTGTGTCACTGCCAATCAGACTAGCCTGTCACTGCACCGTGTGTGTGTGTGTGTAAGGCAATTGCACTGCTTCACCCCTGCCGTGGACACGAGGAGACAGAGAGTGATGGAGGCTGCCACCTAACAGCCTCTAATAGCACCTGACACAGCATTACACACCGCTGCGATCCCCCGCACCGCCCAGCTGAGTTTGGCTCAGGACAGGCTGGCCGGAGCCGGTTAGGGGCGTGTGTGTGTGTGTGTGTGT
>JAODLI010000008.1:1919797-1947107 GCA_027575585.1 Percopsis omiscomaycus | reverse complement strand
TCTCTCTCTCTCTCTCTCTCTCTCTCTCTCTCTCTCTCTCTCTCTCTCTCTCTCTCCCTCTCTCTCCCTCTCTCTCTATCGCTTGCCCTTACTCATATGGCCATTTTACAGCCCAGCAGTCAGAGAAGCTGCCTGGTAAATGTTAGAAAGGGTATTTTGGGAGAGAATGAGAAGCAGAGAGAGAAAGAGAGTAGTTTGAGGGTATTAGAGAGAGAGAGAGAGAGATTGAAAGAGGAGGAGAATTGACTGGGCTGAGCGGGAGTTAAAGACAGGGTTGGAGAGAAAGACAAAGAACGATTTAATGGTAAAGAGAGGGCATAGGCAGTGGACAGAGGAGAGCAAATTGAGAGATCTCTCCCTCTCTAACTCACTTTAGCCTTAGCAGCAAGCTGGCCAGGCCGTCCGTTTAGAGACTGCCCCCTAGCCAGCCGGAGGGAGTTCTCCTTTCATGCACATGTCTTTGGTTTCTCTGGTTTTGGTGTTGGAAAACCCGTTTATGTAAGATAAAGCCAGTCCATTATATTTAGTGTGTTATTGTTTAATAAGTGGTTAATTATAAAAAGGACGATTTATTATGAAAATGAAAACGAGGGAGAGGGAGAGAAGATGAATATTACATGTGCCCGATTCCGCTCATCTGGTAGAATAGTGAGGCACCCATCTGCAATGGTACAGTGGTTATTTGCCTATTGATATGCTTTTCTCCAGAAAAGTCACCCATCCATTCACCCATTCATCCATCCATCCAGTAGGCCGATCCAGTGCTGTCAGTTCCAGGTATCTGCTTGGTGTTTTCTTCTGGCGGGTGGTCAGAGCTGTGCTCTCTCTCTGCACTGTGAGGGGTCCTGTTTATTTGTGCTGTTGAGAAGAGGGTGGAGCTAATGGCTCCTGTGAAATTAGTAGGGTGTTAGAAGGTTATACGCAATGCAATATACCATTACATGGTATGTACAGGTATATATGATTGCGTGTGTGTGTGCGTGTGCGCGCGCGTGTGCCTGCATGTGTGTTTGAAACAGCGTGGGGGAGGGGGCAAAGGTCGGGGGAACTCTCTTTCCCTCTCTTTGAAGCTGAGTCTGTGCCAAATGGCCTGTACCACACTGTTCAGCCAATCTGTTGGAGCTTGGCACCAAAAAGCACCTGCTGACACCCCGAGGCCCGGGGCTGACTGTGGTTTGATGATGATGATGATGGCTAAATACAGCATGTTGGCAGGTTATTAACGTTTCTTATGAAATCATATATACGCAGGGCAACAATTCTGTATGTCCATCCCACCTTCTTTACTCTGTATAAAGTCAAGCTCTCTCCAATAGAATTAGTCAGCACATAAAGTCAAATGCCAAGAGTTGTGCACTCACTTTAAATGACTGTTCATCATCCTGATGGATTTACTGGGCCAGGGAATCCTGTTTTTATTCTCAATGAACCTGTTCAGACTTCTGATGGCGGCCATAAAGAATGACATATTTATCTTCAGACCAGGTGGCATGACAAGGACAGCCACAGTGAGTTATTACAGTACAGTGCCGTGAATAGGGATGGAGACTAGAGTCCACTGTACACCATGCTATACCACATTATATTTACTGCCTATATAGGCATTGCCGTGTGCATGTATAGTATTATAATCCAATATACACCCTCAACTAGTATTGATTGAAAATTTATTTTTTGGGATATGACTCACACAGTTACATTTATATAGACATTTCAGCGTGTTTTGGGGATAAAACAAATATGGGAAACAGAATAATTTATCAATGAGGGGAAAACGATAATACAAATGATTGTATGATTTGTCTACATTTCAGTCATGCATTATACTTTTGCATAATATTACTGACTGACATCGCCAAGCTATACAGCCACTTCCTCCCTGAAGGCCTTATTAATAACAAGGACCATTAAAATTTATCAGCCACCATTTTATTACAACCTCTGTTATATAAATCCTATCACCGGTAGTGAGGTAGAACTGTACGTACTTGATTATAGATCTTTTATGGCTAATTTCCTTACAGGGCAGAACTCTGTAGCCAGAGCAACAATAAATCAGCTCTCCTTTAATAACCCAGCAAGACAACACAACTACCAGTTGCATTTAGAGAATTAAATATTGACTATCAAGGCATGTTATTGGAAATCCAGGACCATTCCGTGACCAGGAAATACAACACACTTGAACGTATTACTGCAATGGAACACAATCCTTAATAAAATGCGTACATATATATGATAAATTATGAATTAAAAATGTATCTTGTTTGGTATTAAATACTACCACTACAATTTTTATTATTGTAGGGGCAGTACATTGTTATATACTGTGCTGTGCAATACATCAGCCTGTGCATGAATGAGCAAATACTATTTCAAAGGACTACTCGTATTGTTGCACTTTTATGTAAGTTATAAAACAACTATGTGGTCTATTATGTATAGTGTAGTACTGGAATATACTACTAAATCAACATTCCTGTCCTTTAGCTCATAACAGCAAACTGTGGGGCCTAATGACATACAATACATTACAGTAGTCTGAAAGTACAGTACCAAGTCTGGCATCAGACACAATAGAATTTCCAGGGAATGTACATTCACTGTGTATCACAATCAGCAGGACAGTATTAGCCATTGTACTGTCACTATGCCCAGTTCCCTTGGACAGTCTATAAGCCTATAATAGCTGCCACATAACTAACAGTAACTAACAGTAAAAAAGAAAGAAAGCGACTGAGAGAGAGAGAGAGCGAGAGATGGGGAAACCATTCGCCCTTTGCTTCAGAAGAACGCAAGGTTTGTCATTAATGTATATATTTCAAAGGGCCGGTCCTGTAAAGCAATCTACTAGCATTCTTTCCCCTCGTTGGTCAGGTTTGTGGGAGTGCTGTGTTGTCTGCTCCGGCATGTGGAGCTGGAGCTGGGGAGTTAAATGGATTAATTACCTTTAAGGTCCTTTTGCTTCTTTTATTTCACAGACAAACTCACTGGGGGCTTTGAAATGCACCTGCCCCCCCTCCCGCCCTCGTTCCTAATGACATAATCACGTAATTAGGTGATTTTCAAATACGATCGCCACATAAGTAGAGGGTTAATTTCCCCCCCTGGTCTATTCAACAGGCCTGCTGCTGTTTTAGGATGGCAGTTCTCACAGCATGAGCCTGAAAAAGCCATGACAAAAACCTTCCAAGTGGAAGAATGAGAACAGGAAGCTAGGACTGAGGAGTCATGCACTGCAGTGGTGTAGAAATCGATGCCTTGAAAAAAAACAGATACAAAATGTAAATTTTTTCAAATATGTGTATGAATTGATCGCTACACAATGTGTCACTCAAAATAATATTGTATTTAAGAATTAAATATTTTTTTTTCTCAGTGGCATTTTTTCAGGTAAATTACATTATTCAGCGTCTGCCTTTGTTGCGGGGGCTATCTCGCTATGGACACTTCAGCAGCATATCCAATTTCATCAAGGTTCACTGTCAGCAGAATGCAGGGGAAAGAGCGAAGGCGAAGAACGGCCTCATTTCCAGAGCAGGAGACCTGAAATGAAGATTTCCCCTTCTCTCCGGGTTGACACGGCTGAAATGCTCTCCTCATTGACTCCGAACATAGGTCCAGCGCCCACAAACACTTGGGCCGGTGTGGAACGGTCTAAAATGCCATGTGAAACAAGAAGGTGCCTTTTCATTCAGCCCACTGTGGGCTTTAGTGAGAACAATCAACCGCTCTCCACAGCAACAAGGCGCGAGGAGCCATCCTTTTCTCCTCCCGGCCGCGGGAGGAGAGGAAATCAGATAATTAAATGTGAGAAACGGTGTAGAAAGAGAGAAAAGGGGATGGTCCTTTCTGCACGGCTAACTTCCTGAGGCTACCTGCTCAGGCGTGGAGCTAGCAAGCGCGCTTTCGATGGCGGTGTATAGCGAGGGCCCTGCGGCGTGGAAACGGTAACGGAGCAGACCGTGACAAAGAGGACGGCACGGCCTCTCAATGCTCCACCTGGCAAACACAGACGGTTGTCAGGGACTGGCAAGCCAGGCATAACCTCTTCAAGTGGCACCACGTCTATCAGTGGCTGTCCTGAATGGGCCCTCTTGCTGTTTGCGCGGCCTGAGCTCCAATGATATGCCTCACTCCCCTCTGAAACCCCATAGACCGGTTTTGCTGTCACAGCCATGGGAGGAGAGGTGTTGAGCCGGGGCTATTGTTAGAGACAGATAATAGAAGAGAGGGGAAAGTGTTAAAAATGATTGTGTCTCTGTCGGGGCTCTGTGAGGAGGTCTGTGGAGTGAATCACATCATAATAAGGTAGTGAAGCGGAGCAGGTCCTTTTTTTTATTCTCCTTCAACAAGACATGACATGGCAGCCATGTTTGGTCTTCTGGTCAAATATGTTGCCACTGTTGGATTAAGCGGGCTATTGTTGAGTGACAAAGTGGTCACTTAAGAAGGTAAAGCCTAGAAATAAGTAAAGAAAGTAACAAACACACAGAAATAAACAAAATTATGATAATAATAGACAGTAAGTTATTACAGGAGCTAATTTACATAATGTAAGTGCCAAAATTTTGCTAGTATTTGTTTTAAATTTAAAACCAATTAATTTAAACCCTTTATGTCAGTAAAGCTGGTGTGGAGATATGCGCTTTTTCAGTTGTCATAGTTCCACCACACCATTCATAAGCAACTCTTGGTCATTTGCCATATGCACAAAAAAACCTGCATTTGGTGGGGAGGAAAAAAATGAATTTAAAATGGTATGCTAAATGGAATCTTCCAGAAGACTGCTTTTTTTATTTTGGTCTTTTTGTGCTGGGTGGTGAGCCATATCTAGGGCCTTTGACGGGTAAAGCCACTGTAACAGCTCCCCCCCAAATGAATATTTAAAATATTTAGAGCAGGAAAGTGGTTGAAAGGATTTTAGTGAACCATATCAAACATTAGGCATATCATATCAGCATATTCTGCCTAGTCTTCAAGCCAATAGAATGGCATTCTCTCCTTTTGAACTGAATTCATTATTGGCAAGCAGACGATGGAGAGAGAGATTTTTCATTCTTGTTAGTGATTATTATTTTAAAATAATGTGTTTTTGTTTCAGTGACTAATTCACATGGTATCTCAATGTGCATCATTGTGTGTGTGTGTATGTGTGTGTGTGTGTATGTGTGTGTATTTAAGAGCATGTAATGTATGTGTTTGTCAATGGTATGTGTGTGGCCATGTGTATGCGTGTGTGTGTCTAAGACTGCCCAAGCTTTGTCTGACTACCCTGTGCGCGCACGCGTGTATGTGTGTGTGCGCGCGCGAGACTGGTGTGTGTTTACGCCCTGGTCTCACATGAATACAAATACCTCTGTTAAGGGCCAGCGATAGCACAGCTTTCTTCACTCTATTGACTGGAAATCTAGTTGTCTCATCTCTCTAAGCAGATGTCTTTCCCCAAGCATCTGTTTGTATTAGTACTGTAATTGCTGGTGATAATAAGCCCATTGATTCAGTATCTAAGGAAATAGTCAATCAGGGCAGCCCATTCGTCTTACTTTTCCTGACAGTTTTCCCCTCTAGCTAAACAGACAGTGCCAGGGCCTGGGCTTTGTTGACTGGATTGGAAAAGCAGGCTGTGGTGGGTTGGGAATGGCCGGCTTGTCGACTCTGAGTGACTGATGGGGCCGGTGCAAACACACCGCTGACCCAGTGGCCCTTACAGGAGGCCTCGGGTGATAGATGTGTTGATTTGTTTATAGAAGCCTAAGCCCATTCTCCCTGTGTGTCTCTCTCTTTCTTTAGCTTTTCATTTCTCTATCAGGACCATTATCCTTTTTTTGGTGCTAAATCTTTGTTATTTGTTATTCTCTCTCTCTCTCTCCCTCACTCTCTCTATCTCTCTCTCTCTCCCATCCTGTCTGTGCCTGCAACCAGGCTTGTCTCCATGTTACATGAGCTATGCGGTGAACCCTCAAGAGCCGATAAAGCCTTTAAGAGTTTGTGGGATGGTTAATGGTGAGGTCATTAGTCAGGACCAGGACCTCTCAAGCACTTCACACTCACCCACCGAGCTGGATACCACAGCTGCTGTGTGGATTCACAGGCAATGGAAATGCTCCCTAGCCTCTAGAAATATAGGCATAATATACTAGTAAATGTATACCAGTAATGTTTACAATGGTAAAGGAGCAAATTGCATAGCTAAAAGAATATCTCCTGGTTCCAGGCAAGGGGAATATTTCCCTGTGGGTTAAGTATCTAGCATTTAAATCTTGCATATACTACAGATAGAAACATCTTGGGATCAAATACGTTTTACCATACCATGCGTCTTTGCCTGTGTGTTTTAATGCCTGAAATGCAGCTTTAGGCAAAGCCCACATTATTGTTATTGTCCTCGTGGGCCCATTAGTGTCTCCCCATAAACCAGAAGAAATCCAAACGCTGAGTGAATTCTAAATACCCTCAGAGAGTGGAATGGCGGTGAAAGTGAACCGTGTCCTGCCTAGTTAATGATTGTCCCACTGAATGTCCAATGTGTTCGGCTCTACGACTTCAGAAGCTGTAATATTGTCAGAAATAAATCACTGAGTGTCGGGCTAAACAAAATGTGTTCATTGGCGAGGGTTAAAGGTCAGAGCCCCCATTACTCTGTACTGCCAAAGGGTCATTATTGCCATGTCAATGACTTCACAAATGAGACTTTGTGATGAATCTTTTCCCACCACTTCAAACAAGCTTGCTACAAATGAAGTCAACACATGGATACATGCTATGTAGCCCTGGTTGCTCTATCTCACGAGGAATTACTTCTCAAAGGATATGGTTTGGCAGCTACCTCTAACCTAGTTCCTCTAATCGCTGAAAACTTCTGGAGAACTTCAATGCAAATGCCTGTTTAATACCAAATAAATAACATTAAGATAAAAAGATAAAGTTTAAGTAGAGCTCCTTAGGGACAGATTACTGTGTCTAGTAAAAAAAACAACACCAATAGAGACCCCCTAACACACACGCACACACATACATACACACACATTACCGCACACATAAGCACAATCAGACACAATCGCAGGAGAGGAAAGAGGAGAGAGAAATTCTTTACGGCCTGTCACTGTGTCAGAAGGAAGTTCACGGTGAGCGTGTCTTATTATGCGAGGCATTCGAAAACCGCCATAAATTAGCGAAACATATGGCGACTTAATGATATCAATAAAGTGGCCATGAGGGGTTGCATAGGAGCAACAAATCTGTTCGATGTGGAACGGTGTTGCTCACTATGCCCCACTGTTTCTCTCTGACT
The DNA here is from genome assembly GCA_027575585.1 of Percopsis omiscomaycus. Lineage (NCBI taxonomy): Eukaryota > Metazoa > Chordata > Actinopteri > Percopsiformes > Percopsidae > Percopsis > Percopsis omiscomaycus. The sequence continues at coordinate 1,939,813 of JAODLI010000008.1, read as the reverse complement.
GATAGAACAAGCCAACGCTACGTCCATTAAGATCAATACGCGAGCCATTATGATAGTAAAAAGCACATTTACCAGGGTTGTCAGCCTCATTATTGCAAGCAGATGGCAGCCCTCGCACTTACAATTCTAGACAAGGGAGGCAGTGACAAGACTTCAAATTAGAATCTATAATGCTAATCTATGGCCTGCTGTGGCGACAGAGATAAAAATGTATTATGCAACCCGTGACACTGAGTATCGGTGAGGCCCCCGCGAACACAGGTACAGTTCATTATAGCTTTGGAATGGAACAGTGACTTAAAGGCTAGCAGAGTGAATTGTATCAGCACATATTATTCAAATGCTGTGTATTATATTATCAGTCTTTGGTGAAGATGTAATGGCTGTAAATATCAGAAAAGCAGCACAGGGCAGATGCACATTGAACCTGCTAATATGATTGAATGTTTATTTTAGGTTCCAATGTAAATCTACTGTACAGGTCTATCTGTGATTCCAGTCACTTGCTAAAGAACAAAACAAATGTACTGTATATGTCTGCCGTAGCAAGAGACTGCTTTGTGACACCAGATTTTGTGTTATCGACAGGGTCATGTGAATTGAGAGTATTACTGTTTGCACTCACTGTACTTCTTCTACGCTCTTCATTAACGATTTCCAAATAATTTCCCCTGGGATAATAGAATCAGCTGCTTTGCAACCTACAGATAAAGGACAGGAATCCTAATATGGCCACTGCTGGAAATCAATGTTGTCCTAAAGAAAGGTTTGTCAAGCAAAAATGTTCCTGAAAAGTAAACTTGACAAGGATTTGAATGATTGTTCATTTAAAATGATATAACAATATGGAATTAGTTTTTCAATATCAACAAACTTTGTACCTACAGCAAAAAAGGTCACAGCTCACCTCGCCTCCCATGAATAAAAGGCGGGAAAACGTAACAGGGAGGAGTCAGCTGGTTAAAGCAAAGGGTTTGGTTATTGGACAAGTGATCCATAAAGACATTAACACTTCATTCTCACCAGCCATTACCAGAGATTTAGAGAAGTCTCACTACAGCAATAACACTGTGACAAATTTAGCAACGGGAGATCAATGTTTAGGAGCACCACAGGAGCCTGGGAAAGAATTAGTTGAGCCACACTAGTAGCAGCCACACTGGTAGTTTTTGACGTACTACAATATAGTACAAAGAATATTTCACAAATTTCAAGAATATACACATTTTTATGTAATTAATTAATTAATTTAAATATAAATTATATCTATATATCCACCATATAGAATTGTATCTATATTATATCCATTCATTAAATTACTGAATGATATAAAACAAAACTAAAATGAGTAACTAATGTATAGGCCTACTCACCACTCACATTAATCTCAGTAAACTTTATTTTGGTAAGATACAAAATAAATAGAAAATAATCAAAAAGCACTAACCCGCTGAAACCCCTCATTGCTTTCACCGTCTGACACCATACTTGTCATCTGTGGCAGTTGGCAAGTGAACTGTCGAGAAATTCCCGCCCTTGCGTTGGCCTCTCTGTTTCCTCCTATTCCTCCTACTCTCTCCCCTCCAGACACTTCAAATAAATGGCTAAAAAGAGATCTACTTAAAGATGTCAGGGAGTGTCGGAGCCAACAGCCGGGGCCATTCCGCACGACCTACTCCCTGACCCCTTCTTTTCAGGGGTCACTTGTAGGCTGCCTCTGGTGGGAGTGCGAGGTAGTCATGCACTGAATGGAAATGTATAAACATATGAATGAATCTCCTGCCCTCTCACTCACTGTACAGTAGCAGAGCCAGAGAGCTGCAGTGTTGTTGCCAGATTACAGGATAGTGTGGAAGTGTAGTTGAAATTGTCCCACCGCAGTTTGTAGAAGCATCTGCATATGTAGCTCTACAAAATTATCTTTAATTTGATTCATTAAATAGTGAGCAATGTATATTTTGTTAGCAATGACGGCAATAGAATGGGAACAGCCCTGCAAGACTAATGGTTTGATATGACCCCATGTGATCTGACACGATGGTTTATCTGTATGTTTTATTTTTTGTATTTTTGTATGTTTTCTCTACCATTATAATACTAATTTTCCTCATCATTAAGCCAGACACTTTAGATCCATAACTTGCCTGATATATTAGCCCATAATTACTGACCTTCTCTCATAGCAGACCCCCCCCCCAGTTTCTTTTCCAGTTCATATAGAGCAAATGATAAATTATTCCATTGCTTTGTGTTAATCACTATGGTAGAGTCATAAGGGCTTGGCCCCAAAGCACAGTTTTAACTTTTATGACTCACCTCTCATCAATATTAATATGTGCCTTTAGTAAAATGGGGTGGCTGGGGGGGGGGGGGGGCAGAGAGAGAGAGAGAGAGAGAGAGAGAGAGAGAGAGAGAGAGAGAGAGAGAGAAACTTCATAATGACAGATGATAGTGTAATATTGACTCTTGCCTAAAGGTTGATGGCAGCAGAACTCTGAACTGAACTCGGGTGTAGCCGTAGCAGAGTTAGTGGGTTCAACAGACGTTGGCAACAAGAGAACACTTAAAGGCCCCATATCAGCCCTTTTTTTTAACATACCCTACCTTGATTGGCTATCTGACTTTGAGTGGAAGGATAGGTCAAAGACGATTTGTTGCAATCCAGAAATGATGTTACACCTGGGGCCAAATCTGACTGACTTGTTTTACACAATCATTTTTTCAGTGAGGAATTTTAGCTAAATGAGTTGCTTCGGGTCCCTTCCGACAGCACAACTGACCAAACAACTGTAAAAAAAAAAGGGGAATTCTACGATAGGGGACCTTTAGGTCAGGTCACGCTCTACTGCTGTCTGTTTTATTGCTGTACCTGTGATCCTGTATCGTGTCCCCTTGTGCGTGCTTGTATGGATTTCCATTCAAATGAGGGCTGCAATTATCGATTGCTGTGCGTCAACACTGTACTCATGTAGATCTTTTTTATACCCGAGGAGAGCGACGGCAGAAATTCATTGAAAGCAACGATCGGGATGATGTAGAATTAATAAAGTGATGGAGAGAAGGGGAGAGCAGAGGCCGGTTGGCCACTAGTGAGGGGGTCTGAGTTTGACAGATGCTTTCGGTGATGACCATCTGCCCCGAACAGCAGAGGTGCTGAACTGCAGGTTTTTAAAACTGCTCCCTCCAACGGCTCCAAACGAAGCGCAGGCGAAGACCTCTGGACAAAAGGTTGTGCTGAGAGAGGAGCGAGGGCCACGCCACCGCTGTACAACTTTAATTTATGATGGATGAGGGCGGGGAAAAAAAGGTCAGGTGGTGATAAATATGGGAGCGTTTGTCCCCGGAGGTCATCAATTATGCCGCGGCTGCTAACTTTTCGATCTTGCGGGCGAAATGGATCTCTTCTTCGCAAGAATACTATCTCTCAGAAAATTGAGGTTTATTAATCAAAATGGTTGGCGGTGATGGTGGGGGGGGGGCATATCATCTTAAATCTGAGCTGTGATCCATATCCAAGTGGGGGGCCTTGCACGGTGTTGTGCTGCACAACTGCGTCGCCAAACAGCATACATGGTAGAGCAGTGCGTCCCCTGAACCGAACCATAGTAGACCATTGATTTACACAACCTTCCTCAATGGCAATTTTAATATGCATTAGGTGCTCCTGCTGTTCTTTACAGTAATAGAGGAGTTCACCTACCACACAAGACTGAAAAGAAGAAATAGTGAGATACTGTAGTACTGTATATGTAACCTCTGCCAGATCATATACTGTACTGTATAAATTATCAACCAGTTTTCTTGTATATTATAAAATATTTTAACGTTGGGATATTACCAGAAGGTACTGGAGGTAGTGTTGTTATACTGTATACATCATGTGACATCTTCTACAATTACCTCTGTTCTTAACAGCTTTTTTGTTTCTTACAAACCTTTCAGCGGAAATTGTCTGAATTCCGTTGTGAGGTAATGAAATACAGACCTTTTCTTAAAAGGGCTTAAAGGAACGACAATAAGATCACAATGGATGACCTTTGACTGAGGCCATCGTCCTTTTATCATCGCAGCCCTTCCCCTTTTCATTCCCTTTGGCATGAACTGCCAGCCCAGGAAAAGTTATTGGCCTCTCTCCATTGTTTCACGAACGCAGCCCGGTAATGTGGAAAAGATTGCGCCGATTATAGGACAAACTAAAGAAAAAGATAAAGAAAGCGATAAAGAAAAAGACCTCGGTTGATGGGGCAGGAAGTAAACGTGCTAATTCACTCCTGTGGTGTACATTAAACCAAAGCCAAAGGAGTGATGGTCTTTTTATTCAAGTGACAAGCGGCTGAGATGTCGAGCCCCCTTCCAATCGATGGGTCTCCATTGTCTCCCTACAGGCCCAAATACAAAAAAAAAAAAAAACAACTCTCTTGAATTATCTCCTTGGGTCCCCAAACAGCTGTTTTTAACACTGCTGAAAAGATAACAAAATATATTTGTGGCTTCTGTGGCAGAGTTGATACTCAATGAAAATTCATGACCCTGTTGTCTATGTTTTATTCCTATAGGAACTCTTACAAGCCATAAAACCTTTTAATTGTGATTCCCCTTTTGTGCTTTTGCATCAAACTGCGCAGGTCATTGTGTTTATTGCCAGAATGTTTATTCCCATGATTATAAACAATATTACAACATCCTGTGGCTTGTTTTGCTAACTGAAAGTGTCAAACACAATCAAAAGGAAATGACCTTGTATTTGCTGTCCAAACATTAAAATATTTATCTTAACTGATACAGGAGAATAAAGTAATTGGCTAAACATTTCTAACCATTATCCGTTATGACACTAAAGTTGTGATGCTATGTCATAATACTTTAGATGTCTTAACAATGAACACTTCAGCCTTATAGTGTAAACTAGGAAATTTGTTAATTATTGAATTGCATGTACAGTATAATGTAAAATAACATTGGTATTGTATAATACATCTTGTGATGAACATAAATCTTGACCAATAACAATATATTTATAAGATATTTTCATTGTCCTTTTTTAGGGGGCTTATCTTACAACAGCACAGGCCTATAAGTTTCTATGCTAGAGGACATCTTGATTGTTAAGTTCTACAAGAAAACAAACAAAAACTATAGAATTCCAAATCTACAGTAGATTTATATTTTGTCCCTGACTTACTACCATAATAAACATCGTCTGGTAAAACCAGTGGAGAATGTAGTGCAGGTTTACAATTAAAGATCCCCTCGGTTCGTGCACTTGAACAAGGGTACGAGCTATAATGTTTCCCCAACCCCCTTCCAATCAGTGAAAGAAATGGGTGGGGGCTGGGTTGGGACGGGGGCTGGCCTCTTCAGTCCCAGGGTATGGTGTAGGGGTCTCCTAAATGTGCCATGTCGTATTGATCTGTACGATCCTTCTAAAAAAACAGCCAGACTAGCACTTGCACACCAGCCCAGCTGAGTAAGGGCTATCGCTGAAATACAAAGCTAATCAATTGTCTGTATAGAGCAGCTTGTCTTCAGCATGACAATGTCAGTTCTTCTTTCTCGTGGACCGTATTTGTAAATGTAACCCTATAGAAACTATATGATGTCTAACTATAAGTATTAATTTAGAACATTCATTGTCATTTATTAGCTGTTTAGTTAATGTGGAGTGAAAATAAATGAATAAAATAAAACAACAACAATGTGTTTTACCTTTATTTCATATGCTTGACTCAAAAGGTAAATATTTCATATAATAATTATGGAATCAATTCATTAAATATTTATGTGTTTAACCAAAGCCACGTAAGGCCAACAATTGAATACCCTAACCAATTTTGGTTGTGCTACAACATATGGTTGGTATTTAATGGAAACTACACCTTAGCTAACAAAAGCTAGAGAATTACATAATAAAAACATATTTTCTCCAGTGAGTCATTTCAATATCCAATCAGATAGCTAAACCCAGCTGGAAAGCCAACAGGGCCTGAATAAGATGTTGGTTGACCTCAAAGAAATTGTGCCCTGTTGGAAATATTTTGGAACAACAAATAGCACATACTATGAAGGGTATGGTTATCATGAATAATTTTTTTTGCTCACCCAAAACAGAGATAGTAAAGAACGTAAAAACACACCGGTGAGCAGTTTTAAAAAACACATATGTGCTACTGCTTTGTAATTCGAAGTGCTCTGGTGTCACAGTGTCTTCCTGGTGCCTGTTCTGTTTGGTGCAAGCCAAAATAAGAGAGTGGGGGAAAAAAAGAAACTCCCAGCATTCCGTCGTTCTGAAAGCTAATATGTGACCTGCTGATGAAAAGTTCTTCCTTCGGAATTAAGTTGAATGTCCAGCGTTATCTCTCTGTTGGAATTTCTCTTATCGCCCCGAGGGAAGCGAGTGACAGATTGATGCGAGTTCTTACCTGAGCCTCCCCACGTTCCCTCTGTATGTATCCTGCAATGGACAGATACTGTTAGTGCACCATGCTATTTTATACTTAGGCCTCTCAAAAGCTGTTGAGAGACAGGGGTAAGAGAGATGGTCCCGGGCATCCGTGTGCTTGGGTGGGAGACATATTTGGTTTCAAGAGATGTGGGCCTTTGTCTGCAGATCAAAATGCTATTGTTGAACAATATACCGGATGTATGCATTAGTTTTTAACAATTTAATTATGTTTATTATTATTATTGGAAACAACAAGCACCCCAAAATAATCTAGTTTCTCTGGTGAACAATACATAAAGCACACATATTATTTTTATAATCAAATACTCGGGTGGTAATTTTGCAAACTCTGGAGACATATGGAAACCCCAATAACACCCCATAAATCTCAGAAAACTAGAAGTATCTAAGCAAAGTCAAGACACTAGCCGACGTTCTGGTGCTACGCTTGTGATATTTATCCAGCAATACTTCTTTTAGAGAGCAAAGCCCATATGAAAGAGGTGCGAAGGCGATTGTGTCATCCGCTTGACATATTGTTACCCTTGAATGACCGGAATGCCAGGAAGAGCAGCAGACAGCCACGTGGTGAGCACATTTACGCTCTCCTCATGTGTAACAGGCCACATCCATCTTATAAGCCCACACGCAGCAGAGCTAGGCTATATTAATTTACTTTGGATCATATTGTATTTAAATCTGCCCTTTTTTTTAAGTGCAAAGCAGCATGTTAAGTTAGTGTATATTTGAGACTTTTAGGCGCATACAATGTATTAAAGGTACACTCCTCGGCTGAGATATAGCACCCCCAGAACCCCAATACTTCCCCAGCTCAGCGTTTATGTTCTGAAACGCAACTGATGTAAGGAGAGAGGTAGAGAGGTAGAGAAAACCCAGAAAAGAAGAATAATGGTGCCATAGGTTACTGACCCCTGTTCTAGTGGCTTCAAACAGGTTTTACTATTAAACATAAATAATTATATTTTGGTATATACCTGTATGGGCTGTCCTGTATATTGAATACACTGTATCTTAAGCTTTTAGAAAGCGCAGATTTGCTCACCAGAAAATTACATTCCCTCCAGTTTACAGTACACCAACATGTGTGCTGAAGTGTAAGCATAAGTTATTTTGTTAATGCCACAGTGTATCCCATAATGTCTTATTCTATATAAGTAACTGATTCAATAGCTTATACCTCTAAATTGATTATGGGAGTCCCACGGATATGGAAATTCAATAAGCCACTCTCATCCAATTTAAGTGGCACTTTGAATTTGCTACGGGTGATGCATGATTAGTCAGCCCTGCAGAAAAGCTGAAGACTTATGAGCCCTTATTTTGCTAGTGCGAGGGAGCGCTGGTTTTCTCTGAAGAAAAAACAAAACAACAATTAGGATACTGCATGGAGGTTATGATCCTGAATCAAGCTCTACCAATAGAGGCTTTGACAATATGCACCTCTACATGCCTGAGTCCTTTAAATAGGTTTAGATTAATAGGGTGTTTATCAATGAGTTAAACTTTTGAGTTGTACATGCTGTGATACCACCTGCCTAATAGAGCAACGACTGTGAGCTAATATGCTGTTAACCATATGTCGTATGTTTTCTTTTCTGTTCTAGTGGATCACTGTGATATTTGAGAAAACCGCAATAGCAGTGATCAAAACTTTTGTGAAATTATATCTTGAACCCCAGAGTTGTGAGCACTTACGTTGACCTCTGACATTTACACTAGTCTGAGGAGATCTGAAGAGCAGAATACATCTGAAGCCCGATCCCTTCTGCAGTGCTATCAGATGGATCTGTCTCCTTCTGCATACCAAGACGGGCCTTTTACCTTGCCAAACCATCTGCACCTGGACAGTGTTGTTCTACTTGCGGGCTTATCTGGGAACTCATACATTTTATCATTCGCCCAGGTGCAGCCAGGACACGGTTTAAGGCAGACAAGGTCTCTCATATCAAAAGAATATATCTTACTGTCTGATGCTTGGGATTCAGAAAGGGAAATGATGGTGTTTGAGCTTGCTGTGGCCTATACTGTATGGGCTCATATTTTGAGAACTTTTGAGAACATTATAAAAGACCTATGTATATGTTGTGTGTGTGTTTCAACTGTTTTAATTACTGAAGTGTAAAAAATAACTCTTGCAAACCATTAGCAGGTATTTACTAAATTAACAGAGTAGCAGTTAGCGGAGGTTAATGGAGCAGTAGTGACATCATGGCAGCAAGTTAGGATGAACTTGATGACGACACTGTCGAGTCAACAGACGGTGTGTTGTTTTCCTATGAGCCACATGTGACAAGGAACCATTACAATATGTACATTTAGCAAATAAATAGTATAAATAAATATTATATGTTATACTGTATATTTGGGTAGGAACAATAGTAGGAATAGGGTAGGAAGTTACGTTCTGCACAATAATCAACAAATGACCAAACGTAATGCATGTTGATCGGGCAGAAAAAGAAAAGATTATGCAACATAACGATGTCACATCCGTGCGCCCCCAATCCTCCCATACACATACTGTATGTCAGTGTCTTTGTTGGTCATTGTGCTGATAACCTTTTTTAAAAGGTAATCTAACACCTCTCCCAACTGCTTCACAATTTCGCAACTGTAAATAGTTCCCTCAGACACGCCATCCATCTTGATCATATTGAGCGAACACAGTACCTGTAACCTATATTCCAGTGAATATACTACGTCTCTCATGGGCAGAAAAGGAGAAGGAGAGAAAAAAAAAAAAAACAATTGCAGAAGGAGATCCATCAGGTGATGTATTACCCTGTAGGCATTGTAATTTGTTATATAAGCTTCATGTAAGCTCGGCAGTAAGATTAAAGACCTGCAGCTCAATGTATCAGTCACCCGTCAACTGTCGGGTCAATTTCCCTTTAACCCTTGTTTTGTGGTTCATAACCCTCTTACAAATATGACACTGTCAATCAAAGTATAGTGACCGAGTGTCCGATGACTGCTGCCGCTGTCTGTTTCTCCCTGCACGCCCTACAATTCATCCAACGTACTTGTTTAATTTATGCATTTAATATAATTACGTATTTATGGATCTATTTTTTCTTTTCATTTAATTTTGGGTAAAAATAAATACAACAATTTAGGAGTACATTTCGTTGTACAGTGATTTGTTTAGTATCCTATATATGATAGTTTTCCCCAAATATGAGGAACCTTAAGACTCTCACAAGTCATTAGCAGCGAACCGACAGAGGAGGCATCACGCGCAGTGACATAAACTGCTAAATGAATCATTAGATCTATTCAAGGTTGTGTTCCCACCATGGCACAGTGATGCGATTAGCCCAGATTTGGTTTTCAAATCATAATGACTGGCGTAGGTGTGCATTCATCATGGATTATTGGGGAGTTAATTAAATTGAGCCAAAGCGATCGCCTGCAAATCGCATTACACTGTCATTCCTCTTTACAGCGAGGAGACAACTCTCCCCCCCCAGCCCCCCGCCCCCCCCTTCCTCCACACACACACACACTCCCTGTGACCCAACAAGACGCCATTGTAGGTGTTCCACAGACTGTGCCGTAAAGTAATGAGGATTAAGAATGTGTGTATTGCTTTTGAATACCAATAAAGGCAAAGACTTGTGCACACAATAAGAGATGCTGTACTGTTTGGTTGTTGTCATTGGATAGCCACGCAAGCTCCCATTGTACCTCTCTGTCTGGATCTAGTTAGCGCGGTGATAAACTGGGCCTTGACGCTGTTTACTCTGGAGAAGGGGCGGCTGGGTTTTGAGGAGTGCTCTTATCACATTTATTGCCGCCACCGCTCCCTACAGCTGCTTAACAATTGGTCGGGAAAATAAGGGCTGACAGAGCTCAGCCCCCTAAGGTGCCTGCAGCCTCATTCCCCGAGTTAATGTCCATCAATATAGCTCATTATTCAAATGAGATGAATGGTGTATTGTCAGACAGCAAGAGCCGCATGGCAGCATTATTTTGACCTATTGTAAATGTCGTAACCTTGTCCTGGTACCTTCGTTCGCACCCCCCCCCCCTCTAGCTGAAGTAGTGATGCTTGGAGTAAATAATGGGTCCTTGGGTGTCAGTCTTTTTTACTGTTTTTTTTTTTATAAGAAAGGGGCTCTCTATAAATCAGCATCACATTTACACAGGATATTCACACCTGGGTAATTTACTAGGAGTTTGTAAAGTAGCAACATGATTAAAGATCCGTGTAGCTGTGCTGCAATGAATGTAGCCGGCATGTCCTGTCAGTGGTTGTCAAAGTATGTTGCAAGGTTTGAGGGGGAATATTTAAATATTTAAATAGTTCTTATGCTATGATGCTATCCTCTTAAAATAAAATGGGTGTAGATAGTAGGGGCACAAATGCCAACACACATACATGACCCTATTGTAACATTTTGAATTAACATTCCCATCAAAGTGTAGAAACTGCAGCAGAAAGGGGGCGTACTCGCACCTTTATGAGGTTAAGAGTGTGTCAGGCAGTAAAAGAGCCTGCGTGGTGACGGTGTATTGTGTTATAGGATTGTGTCCTATAACCTCCCGTTGTCGCCAACACAACACAAGCTGTGGCGGTGGCGGGCCAGCCCGTATGATGGAGCACCCGTTCTCCTCCTGAGAAAAGAATGTTTGCTTACTATTTCATCATCCCCCGGAGCCCACAAGGAAAATAAGCCCATCAGTTGTCATTGTGACAGGATAAAAATGGAGCCGTCATATTTCAGTAACACAATGCAGGCAGAGCGAGAGAGTGAGAGAGGGTGGAAGAGAACCAGTGAGAGAGAGAGAGAGAGAGAGAGAGGGAGAGAGAGAGCGCACCCATCCAGCATCATCGCCCTATCCGGGGAATGAATTATGGACCGGGATGTTCCTCATGCGAAGACTATAAGTTAATATTATCTCCTCAGGATAATTATAGACCCAAGTTCAATTACTGACCCAGAATCTACTGTGTGGCCCTACACTGCGGTTTCTGACACACACCCTTCTTTTTTTCTTTTTTTTACACATTTATCTTCTCACTCCAACGCAGTAAATCTGCATGATGGCAGTGATTTATCTACCGGTGGCTCCCGGTTCCCTGGGGCTCCGCTACCATTCTTCTTCACGTACAAGGGCCGGCCCGAGGGTCCCTCGAGTCCCCTTGAGCTTAATGTAAGCTTTTCTTTTTACACTGTATTTTCAGACCAATTTGTGCGCCCCCCCCCCCACCCAAACCCCCTTTTTTGTCTTCAATGAATGGGGCAGAGGTCTAAGCATTCTGAATTTACTCCACAAGATGTATGGCCCCGCTGACTGCCGTGAGAAGGGGGCGTATGCACTCCAACTGCACAGTGCTGTGCTGTGATACTGTAGGACTAGCCTGGCCCGTAGCCTGGCCCGTACTAACTAACTAACCCTAACCCTGGCCCGTAGCCTGGCCCGTAGCCTGGCCCGTAGCCTGGCCCGTAGCCTCACAGCGGCTCCGTGCTTACCTGGACCCTCGGATATTGTCTATACCGAAAACCTTTGACAACATAATAGAGGTTCTACGGTGTCTTGTCAGCATGGTGGGTGGGGGGAGGGGATCTTGTTTGGCTCGGTTAGCACCGCTGTGTTCTCTCAAGGCCTAACGTTGAGGGTGAAGGGGCTTCCGGAAGGGCCCCACTGAGTGGGAAAAGTGATAGGAGATTCACTTACTAGATGAAGGAACTTGGAACCCCCTTTTCAAAGGGAAGCTATGTAATGTATATATCACTCCAATGAACGTTTGGTTATGTAATATTACATAACCTTTGTTTTATTACAGTATATGCTATTATTGTACAATTATTTTGTACTGTATCTGTCACTCTGTCATTGTGTTAAACTGTTCTTTCCATGTTAATATTATATACTAGTAAATGATGTGTATAAGGTGTAGTTGATGAGACACAATGCATATATCGTCTGTATAGAAACCTGAAACAGTTAAACAATCATCAACATTTCGCTCAAAAAAACAGCACAACCAAGTTAAGGAATCCTCTATCTCCCGTGCGGCCAGTGTTTCTATACAACTCCACACGGGGAATTACATCTAAAAGATTAAACAGGAATGACATTAGGAGGCATATATTACAGAACAATATGTCAGTCAGCCATTTTTATATCACATAGACTCTTTACTCTCAGTGTGACATTTGATCTACTGCATATTATATATCTCCGCCTCGGTGCTTGGCTATTTGCATAAGAACTGACTCTGTGCCTACTAAGCAACAGCCCGCTTAAAGACTCAGCTGAATGTGTGTGTGTGTGTGTGTGTGTGTGTGTCACGAATATTAACGAAATCAAGTCAGTCTAACCCTCATATTCGGCAACAATTACTTGGCACACACAGTGATAGTCACATTCAAACAAATCAAATTTCATTCTTATGAGACACATGTTAAAGAGGTGTACACTTTCAATAATTACCCTGTAAACGCAGCCCTGTATTTTCATGCAAATGCATTAGATAGTGACACACCAAATATAAAATCAAATTTTATGGTTATGAAACACATGTATGGAAAAATTGTGTACACTAATTATTTCTGGGGTGTCCATTACTCCCCAGCACCTCTCCTTTGAACACAAACTGGATATTACGTTTGCTTAAAACTCAATCATGGAAAATGAAGACTCGATTTGGATTTTTTCTTTTTTAATAAAGATAAGTTGCTTCTATCATTGAATCAGGGAATGCTAATCGGCGCTTTCATACGGGCGGAGATAGATAATGTCATCCTAGCTTGAGGCTCTTATTTTGCAATAAAGCATTTACATTCTAATGATTTTATTATAGCTTATACAGGCTGTCACTGACAGAGCGACTCAGCCCGAACCACTTCCTCCCAGTCTCCCCCATTCAAGCTGTCCCGCAAATTGTATCAGCTATCAGCTCATAGTGCTTTTATCAAGCTGGCCCAGTGGCAAGCCTGGGCCCACCACAATGAGATGTCTATTGCTTGAAGAGTCTGTATTTAATCATTTCTGCTCGCCAGTATTGTTCTGCTTACAGTGCATAAATAAGTGCTTCAAATAACCCTGGAGTGCCACTGACAATGAAACAAAGTATCTGTCTTATTTATCTTCCTTGCATTCTGCACTGTGCCCCCCGCCTCCATTGCCTTTTCCCACTACTTTATTTATTTGCTGCAGGCAATGTTTCTTATTCAGTCACCTATCATCTTGGAACAGTCTGAAATTATTCACTGATGAGTGGAAAGCTTTTGAGATATAGATAACAAAAAGCACTTTTGAATGGTGAGAATCTCCAGTCTCTTGACAACACTGTTTGAAAACTGTAAGGGACAAAGATTGGTATAGGTCCAGTTTTGTCAGAAAGTGATGAATTTAAAAATATATATTTTTAAAAATTTTCTTTAGCACTATTAAAAAAAACTATTTAACGACTCAAATTACTGTACAAAGGCACATCCTGTTGAATCTAAAGCCAAATTATCGTACTTCTGACTGCTACAGTACTATATTTAATGTTTAAGTATATTTTATGTTTAATGTTTATACTGATTTGTAGAAAAACGAGACTAATTTGTCGCAGTGGATGTAAGTTAATACCATACCTTATACTCTACAAGTATAGCATTGTCGGGGATTGACAACCAACTTCCTGAATTAGCCCTATGATTTTTAATGGAACAAGTTTTACAGAGGACCCTTGGGGAAGAGACCAAGTCAGAAACAAGACCTGTGGATCTCCAGAATCTGCATGGTACAATAAAGCTCTGTTGACTCCAAGGGGTTATTGGACCCTGTGGTGTTATATGAAGCTCAGGTGATACGTATAGTATTTACAGCGGGAGCCCAGTCATTTACAAGGTGTGCAGGAAATAAAATATGCTATGTCTGAGCGTGTACTTCAGGGCCATTCATAAATCACCTATACTGAGTACTGGTGTTGTTATGGTAATTGTTTATTCAGTTCCATTATATATCGAAGCGTGCGTTACCAATATGTAATATACTCCCTTTTTGATTACATTTTTTTTGTATATGACATTTGAATTAACTGCCATTGAAAAGAAGGGTTCCCAAAGTCCAAACGTTGTCATCAAGCTCACAGAGATCATGTGTTGTTTTGGCTCAGGACCCAATCCTCCTGTCGAACCACTGCGACATGATCACCCATGTCGGTTGAATATTGAGGACAATAATGACGTGATGCCCTTATCCATGTCTGTCTATAGTTTTCAGGTGTTCTAATACCATGTCCACCGCTGCCTAGCCTAGTTGTACCAGTCCCTATGGCATTGCAGTATTGTGTTCCAAGTTTGACAAGGTCCTTTGAACTCTCTTTGGAGTTGAATCCCCATAACCCTAGGGTAGGCTCGTCACTGGGGCCTCATGTATCAACACGATAGGTAAAGAATGCCCTTAAGGGACTTTGACTAATTGGGAAGGTTAAACTACTGTTCATGAATCTCTGGCCTGATCCCCTCAAAATATAATGAATCAGGGCAGGTTTTCAAAAGCCAGGAAACATTCCTTGTGACCTTAGTTGTGAGGTTTTATCCTGCGAGACGTGGGCCGTAAACCCATCTCTCTTCTCCTAGGGCGGTTAAATACCTTCCATTGTGCACCATTGTTTCGTTATTGCTGTTGTCCCTTTTTCTTTCGAGCTCAATTCTTTATTTTGGTGTATATTGTTACTCCAAAGGAGCTCTCCTCGTCCTGAAGGCAAACATCAAACTAAGAGACAATATCAGCTCCACCACAAACTCAGAAGCCGTTATGTGATTTTTTTTCTCTTCCTCAGTTGCTCTCTCTTACCCCTTCTATCTCTGCCTTTTCCAATCTCTTAGAGAGCATCACAATTCTGTCTCAAGTTTAAGAATAGGCAGTTCAAACAGAAAGGAGTTTTGTGGTTAAATGATCCCACTGAGCTCATATTTAAAGCTACGTGTTGTGGGGATAGATTAAACTGTCTAAAAGCAGCAGCTAGTGTTTCTTGAGATGACACATGCAATTGGAATCACAGTTATAGGGATGAGGATTGGCTTTAAACATTGGCACATGCCAAAAAATATAACTGAGTTGCATAGTAATTTAAGTGCATAGATCTGTTCAACATGGCTCTTCGGCCAAGCTCAGTGATACTGGCAACAACCCTTCAAAACAGAACATAATATTGGTTAATGGGCCACTGAAAACACACAGTGAGTTTAATAGCACCCTCCCCCCAAGACTAAATCTGCAGTGTATGAAAACTGAATGCAATAGACTTTAAATGACTGACATTCTTTTTCAGATTAAGCTATATTGAATAACCCTCATAAAATGAACTCTCGTGGATAATTTGTTCTTTCAAACAAATTCTCTGTGGTAGATATTTCTATAAATGCTTTGCAGTATATTTCAGGTTGTCTCATTTCATTTGGAAATATTTTGACAAATTTTGAAAGCCTTTGAAATTCATCTTTTATTTCAAGCTTGTCTCTCAACTAGTCTTAGAGTAATGTACACTATTACATTTTGTGATGTTGGAAGCCATAATTTTTGAAAGTCCAAATCCATTGTACCAATACAATATTTCATTGTACGGTCATTGTGCAGTTCTAGTGACAAGTTGGTTTACTGGTTAGCTTTGTTTCCTCATGGCACCATGATTCTGAATTTACATGTCTTGTGGAATTACACTTTTTTGTCCAACAGACAAAATATGTATCTTTGGCAACAGTAACATAATTATTGTATGGTTCAATGGTTGGGGTTTCTACTTTTCAGATTCAGAAACGAACTAAATAAATTTCCTGGCAATAAGTGGTTTGGCCAGAAACTGGCCGTTCAAATCATTAAAATCAAAGTTTACATACAACTTGATATAAAATGATTTTGAAACGTTTAAAAATACAGCATGAAAATGTGATGTCTGAATCATACAGGCACATTTATCTGTCAGCCCGCTGAGGTAAAAGGTAATATAAATGTGTGCCGTCGCAATGATAAGCAAAGTATTTAATGGGAAGATGAGGGATCCCCCCCCCCCACCCTCCCTATACTTTTAGAAAGCAGAAAAAGAATAGATTCCTGGAGGAAATTTGCATTCCGCACATCAACCGACCAATCCCCGTTCCCCTTCGCTCACTGCATTATTCACAGTGTGTTCATTTCCTGTTGATCAGATTGACTGTTTGATGTATCCCCCCAACTTGACACAATGATGCTGATAAAACACTGGCAAATTTACTTATTCTGGTGACAGACAGCAATTTAGTGGGAAATGAAGTTGTCTGGACTACGATACCATATTACATACACACAGGCAAATAGCCTAGTTTGAATAATCACTGCCACTGTTAAAATTATATATTTTTTCTACCCATTTTAAAGGAAGTCTTTGATGTGATAATACTAATTCCCTGCCTCTGAGAGGAAGGCTGTGTTAGAGTAGAAATTATTATAGTAATTCGGTATTATGGTGTCAGTCAATCCTCTACCACAACTAGCTGCCTTATTAGCTAGTAATAATCGAGCTACATTGCCTTCAATGCTTTATGCACAGGGCATTTGATTTCAAAAAGGTTAGAAAAGCTTTAGTCTTATTTTTTTGTATTGTGATTTTGGTAACTAAAATCTGAAATGTGAAAGTATTGTTTGTTGACTTATATATTTATTTTGTAAGCATACACAATAATATATACTGAGACCATTCCAGTATCTATTGGCCTATTGTACAATAAACACAAACAATGCATCTTATAATATAATAGAACATCATAATATATGTACTGCATATTATGAAGATTTTACATAGTTAATAGAAGGTATATTTTTAGTTGTGCTATTGAAGATAAAATGTCTACCCTATACACTTGTTTCCCTCACTTTGTCTTTTCAGGAAGCCTCAACTGGGTTCTTATGAAGACTGTACTTCACTAAAATAGTATAATCTCATGTCTGTTTTACATAGCACAATGCCCTAATACATGATTTAAGGAGCTTTTGCGTATCAAATGCATTAGGACAATGGAAGGGAATGATAAAACTTTCAGTAGCATTAACATTTGATGCATAAAAAAATGGGAGAAGATGTTCAAATAGGACGGTAGAATAAAAAATGAGCTTTTGGAGAAAATGTGCCGGTCAAAAGGGATATCTATGCTACTATACATATATATAGACTGTATATACAGTATGTTTATAACATCTATTTATCACATCTGTTCAGTTTAGGTTAGTATATTATTTAATGTGTGTGCAATATAATGGAATTCAACGGCAGGAAGTAAAATACAAAGGTATTCATAGCAAAACTATAATATAGGTAAGCCCATAATAATTGTGTACCTGATTTGTATTATGAGGTAATTAGATTTTAGATTTTTATATGTAACCTTAAAAAGAAAATACCCTTGTGTGTTTGATAGCTTCAGTTTTTGTAAATGCAAGAATTATGTCATCATGGCAAGAGGATTTAAAACTTAAATGTACAGTCATACTGTAAATAACCCATCCAGTACGTGAAATGTCGGTGTCTACAGTATATAGTGAGGGCTCTACAAACATTAGCACTTCGTTTAAAGTAGTAGTAGTATTCTGAATATTGATCTGCCAAAGCTTCATTAGCTGGGAACTGACATGCCAGATTGATGTCTCTTTAAACCGGGTCCTGGTCAGGAATACCTGGGGAATCACACTATTGACTTTGGACTGTTTGTGCTGCTAGGCCTCTGGAGACTTTGTGTTAGCTTTAATGGGATCCATCAATTCTGCTCCCCTCTTAATAATTATTGTTTTACCATTCACAAGAGACCGCAGCATCTGAAGGCTTGTTTCCTCAGGGTTGCTGGAAGATAACAGACACTGTCTTGTCTTGGTTTCTGCATAAGGAATTTACTGTGCGGGGGTTTGTTTTCGCTCATTTTTCTAAGTAATGACAAGCTTCTCCTTTCAATGTGTTCTTCCAAAGAACAATACACAAGGGAACGTCACAAAGGAAAGATAAAATTCCATGCGGGTAATCCACAAATCCCTTTTCAGTGATTTGACATCATTAACCTGCACATTGAGGAGAAAGATTTTTTTCTCTCCAAAGATTAGCATTGTGTAATTGAAAGACTGTATTTCATGTACCATTTGAAAGGCAATTGATTTCCATACACTTGATGCCGGAATCCTGTTGTTGCTTTTAAAAGCATCTTTGATTTTTTTTTATTCTGCTTAAACATGCAATGACCACAGGAAGTTGAGACACTTAAAAGCACAACCTTGTAGGTGTTCCAGTTCACCTTGCAAGGTGAGTGCATGGGGCTTTGATTGACTCAAACGGCTCTGAAGAGGTGTTTGGAACAAGACGGAGAACGATAGAGCGAAAGGAAGATAACGAGAATTAAGTGATCTTAGTAGATGATGAAAAGGCTAATGTTAAGTACATTGATCAGCCAATCCAGTACACCCAGCCCTCCTCTGCTCACCCCCCCGCCCCGCCCCCACAACTATTCAATACATTGAAAACATCATTTGTATCAGCAGTTGTTTCTTTAATTAAGATCTGGCCCAACTCTTTGCTATTGATCTGTGCCATTATCTTATCGACATGGTCTCGCCAAGCTGACTCAGTGACTCTCTCTCGCTCTCTATCGAGGGGTACAAAGTGCATCGCTGTACTATGTCATATAGCGGAGTCTCGTCTTTGTCTCCTGTCTGAATGAGGCATTCAAGGTAAGTGGCACGGACTGGTATCGATATCGGTTTGCATCACTTAATGAAATGAAACGTGGGAAAAAACAGACCCCATCACTGGAGCTGGTAAACGAGTCGGCGCTATAAATGAAGCAGAGACATTATTCATCATGGAGTTTCTTTTCATCTGCATTTCATCATCTGTCTTATATCTTATGTGTTATCCTTTGAAAGAGTGGTGCAAGCTTTAGATTGATGTTCGTTTATTATTTTATATAAACTAAATGATCTAAATGGAGCTAAGTGGGTCAGTCATTTATCCACCTTTGCGTTAGGTTATTTGATGGTTAGGTATGTGCTCCCAGATTCCTCCCTAGCTTTCACTGCAGTACTACAATAAGTAAGGTCTCCAAAGGGATGCAGTCTCAGGGGTACAGCCATAATTCCCTTTTCAGAAGGCCCCCATTCATCAGAATGGTGTAGTATTTACTTCATCATCATTAGGAATCTATTCGAGAGTCATTACAGTGATTGATACTGCCATAGGAACGTCAAAGGGATATTTTCTGTATGGAATTCCTCTTTACTCGGGTCTCTATCCTGTCTAATTGAACAATGACACATTTTTGGGGTGGTTCATCCTTACATCAGCCAACCTGCTCCTTCTCAACCACCCCGCACCCCCTCCTCAAAATTTATTTTTTCTTTCCTTAGAGGCATCTGCAGGGTTTGCCTGGTGTGTCTCCTCCCCAGCCCTGCCCCTCACATGGTTTACATGGCGGGGTGGGGGAGGCTCGTTCATCCAGAATGCCTGTTTGCACCTCAGGTGGGTCGTCCCCACAGTGTGAGAGAAACTGATAGACGTCAGACACACACACACACACACACACACACACACACAC
>JAODLI010000008.1:1896226-1909659 GCA_027575585.1 Percopsis omiscomaycus | reverse complement strand
CTCTCTCTCTCTCTCTCTCTCTCTCTCTCTCGTCGTGTAGCTACATGGAGACAACAAAACCAGTAGGACAGTAACTTCCAGGCCCGTGGCTTGTTTTCCCCCCAGACAGCGATCAGGGCGCAGGCCCCACTGTCTGACAGGAGGGGAAACTGATTTTCCTTATCACGGCCTGCCCACAAAGGGCCAGGCCAGGCCCGCGTGATTAGCATTCCTTGGTGGAGATGTGTCAGCCCTATTTCTATCACAGAGACAGATTGAGGCTTTCACTCTGACTGGCGACTGAGTGACACATGGCCCTGACCGGGGGGACAACATTGTTATTTGAGTTAAGAAATCAATTTGTATCAAATGTACACTGTAATTTATTTGTTGCCTTTGAAGGGAACCTGGCTAAGATAAATGGGAATGGACTCCCTCCCCCCTCGCTCTCCCTTACCTTGAGCCTGAGCCGATAAAGTTCTTGTGAAGCCCATGATAGTTCCCCGCGTCAGAGTAAAAAGTGACAAACATGTTTAAAGTTGTGCAGTGATCTTTAAATCTCAAAAAGAACACCTTGTCGGACATGATAGAACATTTTTACCGCTTTCCTCCCGTCTGTCAGTTACCTCTGCTGACATACAGCTTTAGTATTTTTGCTGACATTTCGCTTTATCACTTATATCTAGCTGCAATTGGAGAAGTGATATTTTTCCCTTTTTAATATTTCCCCCCCCTTTTTTCTTTTGAGTCACAGTGAGCATCCAAGATCTGAGATCAAGATGGTCTTTTGGGATTAAAAAGATGTATCTATTTTCTTCTCTCATATTTTCAAACCTCTGAAACAATATTCATATTCGGTGACATGTAGCCTTTACAAGAGAGACTTCTATAATCTCACTAACGGTGGGAAAAAAAGCTTATTTTTCTCCTTCAAGTTGCACTTCATAATACTGACAGGATTATTATTTATAACTAAGATTTATGATACTGAAGTTACTTTTCTCTCTACAAATATAAAAAAGCAAAAGATAAAATGTTGTTGTACTACCTATATTCCTTTATCTATACTTGTCACATGGAATGTTCTGCACAAATAAAGTGTACAGATGTAAATAAACAAGCAAACAAACACTTTTGCACCATAGCCAGGGAAGAAACAAGAAACAAAATTCACAAACTCAACCAAGTAATATATACATACACACATATATATATATATATATATATATATACAAAGTATACTGTATATATGTATGTGTGCGTGTGTGTATGTGTATGTATATATTATATATATGTATATGTGTATGTATATATTTACAAACTCAACCAAGTAATATATACATACCAAACTCAACCAAGTAATATATACACATATATATATATATATATATGTATGTATGTGCGTACCTATATATTACTTGGTTGAGTTTGAATTTTATTTCTTGTTTCTTCCCTGGCTACAGTGCATGATTGTAGCTTATACTGTAAACAAAGCTATTGCACAGACATGAGGGCTGAATCTGCTTTCATTTAGGGTGCTACTGCTCTACCCCAGGGCAAGTCTGAGGAACAAACAACTTCTGCATCGTCACGCCATGAAGACCTTTAACACTCAATCCATTTGGGACCACTTGGAATGGAAAACCTCTCAGCACTTCACAATGTTTTTACAGATCGCTGCACATTAACTCTTGCAAGTAATTGTTGCAAGCCTGGGTTTGTAGGTACAGCTCAGTATTTAAATGAGTAACGTGTACCACATCATCAGATTGAAAGCTGTTGCATTTTTAGATTTAGATCAGTAGTAGAACACCTCCCCTAACAGTAATGTTGAAAAACCTATTAAACTACTTGTACCATGTGCACCTACATTATACAGGGGAGGATGTTGTTCTTGTAAAAAAATTATATATACATACAGTATATATATAGATCTTTTATTTACTAAATTAATCCTAGAATGGAAAGGACAAAAACAACAAAAAGTAAAAAGCAAAGTCAATATCATAGCAATAACTTAGTTTACTTAACTTGAATATATCATTTATGTTATAGTAATAATGTTTTAAAAAGGAATGTCTGTTTATGCCATCCACGAGGAGCAGACTTGGTGTACTGTCTTCATCTGGGCATGTGAATTATGAAAAATGGCAGTCTATCCCATTAACATCAAGAGGCAGTTTAGCATTTCTCAGAAACTCGGGTAAGAAGAAAAAAAGCAGGTGGCTATCTCTACACATCAAACATATATTAAGCCTCCAGGTTGACCTAGCAAAGCTCCTTACCTTTTTTTATTTTTTTCAGACGAAAAGCAGAGCCTGTCCTGAATTTCAGTAGAAAATTTAGATATGCAAATGTCCTCAAAGGATGCACGATTGAAAAGGGATGCTATATTGCCTCAAAGCTACATACTCTAAAGCTAAACACGATTAGGAAAATTGAATCATTTCAAAAGCTGTGGGCAGAATGTAAACTGGTTAGCATTCTAATCCTCTGAGCCAGGTGACCAGCCCAGTGTGTGTACAAACATACTGTAAAGAACAAATGGACATGAGGGGCTGCAGCTGTACATTGGCTCCTTTGAATGAAATTATACCTTAGCCTTTTTTTCTACCAGGGAATGCATTGATTTAACACCTTTGTATGATATGTCGTCAGTAGGCTGCTAGCCACGAAAGTTATTTTGATTCTGGCTTAATGTCCATCCTCGTATTCACTTGCCAGATGTTTGCCTGGGGAAGACTTCATTCATTTATTCAGCTTTTTTTATTTAATTTTCCTGTTTGCTGTCCTGCATGTCCAATAAGTACACATTTTCTCTCTGTCTTTTCTGATTTTATGAGTGGTTAATGCATACATTTCAAGTTGCATTTAGCTTATTTGAGATTGAGTGGCACTGTGAATTTGGGTGCCATCAAATGCAAATGCAGAGACATGGGCTCCTGTAACAAAGTGCTGTAACATTTAGCTAGCAAACAAGCCAAGTAAATTATAGCAAATAGTTGAAGTTTTTTGTTGTAAA
This sequence comes from Percopsis omiscomaycus, assembly GCA_027575585.1. NCBI lineage: Eukaryota > Metazoa > Chordata > Actinopteri > Percopsiformes > Percopsidae > Percopsis > Percopsis omiscomaycus. The sequence continues at coordinate 1,906,658 of JAODLI010000008.1, read as the reverse complement.
GATATTACAGTGGCATTGACTGAATCACCATAAAATGTAGTTTCATAGATCCATGAGAATGTCATTTTCAAAGTTAATTTAAACAAGAACTCACCTTGTGACCCTTGCAAACTCACAAATAAACAAATGATCCCTCAGATATCTTATTTCTAGTGTTTGTTATCATTGAGGTCAGCAATTTACTGGGAGTACAGATTTGACCAAATTAGCGCGTCATTAGTTTAGCTTGTATAGATGGCATTTTTGATGCTGTTGAACATCTTATTTAATGATACGGAAGTCATTTTTAACTGTTTTGATGGTGTTGGAATGTATTGATGCTGTGGTACTCTGGCTGACCTTTGTTCTCAAGGGTCTCTTCTATATTTGTCATATCAACAGCATAGCAATTCTCTTGCCATCCTGCTCTCAAATGTCATTGTGGGAAACAAATCTAGGGTCAAAATGGGAGTTATATTTTGGACACCGACAGATATACTGACAGATAGAAAGATTGTGGGGGGTTTGCCAGTTCATATTGATTCATTGCCATAGTGCAGACATAAAACAGATTTATGATCATCTTTAGGTTGAGAAACTTTACATAAATCACGTATACCAAAAAGGATTATAAAAGATGAGCTACTGTTCTCTATTTTATTTTGTAATTCATTTCTATGAAGGAATAGTTCCAATTCTAGTGCAGGACATACAGTAGACATGCTTAGGCATAATTTCCGATGACCTCTGTGGCACCAAAGATATCCAAACAGAGCTCTTGTTGGAACCAATGAGGTCAGCAAACTACCCAATTCCTCCTGTCAACTCATAGGCTGCTAGTCTGGAAGCTGGAAGTCTGTCAACCTGTCTGGTAATCACCAGTGGTGCTGAAGGTTGGCAACGATGAACTAAACCTGAATGAACAGTTACAATACACTGTGTAGCAAAGCAAACTGAACAAATGCTAGAACTGAATTGAGGCACTATACATAACAGGTACACACTAAATTCAAGTGATTGACTACGGTCACTAACACTAACTGTATTGTTAAAGAATCATGACATTATTCGCTGTAAATACAGATCCATTACAATTACAATTTTGACGTAATTATCAGGTTCCCTTTTTCTTCAAACTCTTTGTTTATTTTGTAAAACCCTGACAGTGTTTATTACAAAAGTGTGGGTGGTAGTGTCAGTAGTAAAATGCATAAAATAAAAGGTGCAAGAGTTGTGTTATAATTTCTAAAAAGTACATTTGCAGCATTTGAATTCCAATGTAGGGAAAAAACACTAGGTTTGAACATGTGTTCACAGCTGTCTCAACTATGTTTGAATGTGACACCAACACGTCGGATACCTCCATGGCTTTAATTTGACTTTGGATTCATAACCGTTCAGACTGTAATTGTATAGTAAGAGCAAAATGTGGGTATAGGGACATATAATAGTTTTAACATGGTGGGCAAGAGGGTTGTTAATAATTTTCCTAAATGCATTCATGTGATTGGGGACCCCTGTGAATTAGCCCCATGATATACCAGGATATATTTATATACCAGGATATATCTATATATATATATATACTGACATTTTCTGTTTACCTGGGTTGTAAAAAGCCGGCTAATATGGAAAGCTGAAAACAGAGACGCCCGCAGACGTCATTTGCACCGCTAGGAACATGCGATTTCATTTGCCCATGGTGGAACTTGAGGACTAAGACATAAACATTTTAATACCCACACCTAAAAATAATCTGTAGCTGCATAACAACAAGGAAACATAACCCCCCCAACCCCCAGTACACATCCACATCCCCCAATCCCACCGCCCCCCCCCCCCCACATGGCACCTAAATCACCAATGTCACTACCACCGCCTTGACAAAATCTGTTCACCTATTCCACACCATGCTCACACGCTGTTTATACCCATGTATTTCAGATTGATGCATCTTAAACCCATAGCCTGGTTAGAGAGAATTAGTTTTTACCTGACAAGAGGGGTTTGAATGCCACGTTGATGCCCATTAAGCTCAAAAACAGATTTACTGCTTGTGAGATATTTAGAAGCTACTTTGGTAAGTGAAAGAGGGGGATGTTAATAGCAGGGGTGTTACTGAATCTTCGCCTGGGAGGTTACAGCAAAACCTGGGGCACAGTATATCACTGTATTAACAGAGGCGTAGCCAAGAATGCGCACAGTAAATCTTGCTCAACGCACTGCTACGTGTCACATTGTGTTTATGGTGCGCAGATTGCACACTGGTTGTTTTCTCTACAAGACCTAAGCCAAGACAGGCTGCTCTGGCTGGCAGGTTGACTGGCAGACTAAATAAATGATTTAAACTCGAACGTTATGCCCTAGTGGGCCAAGTGTGTGACTGAATGACTGGCTATCTAGCTGGCTATATGGAGAACTGAGTGGCGGTATGTGTGAGCATTGGGCACCTTGCAGTTCGATTAACAAGCTGCCTGACTGGCTAGTTTGCAGATTGATGGCCTAGCTGGTTAGCTGTATGAGGCTGTATGGCTGCCACCTGATCTCACAGAAATAGGTGAAATGACCCAACCTCTTAATACCGCATTACGTGGTGGTGGCACGTAATGTGTTAAAAGTATGTGCCGGCACTACGGAATCAAAGCCAATGGATAGTCAATTTTGTATGATATATGATGTAGTTCAGTGTGGTTCTGATTAACAGATTGGCAGAACACTTGCATTCGTTTAATATCTCCACCCATAAGGCTGGAGCAATCTCCGACTTCTGGCATAGTGGCGTCACTCAACTGTATTAGGAACATTTTAAAGCCACGTATATAAATCATACATATGGTATTTTCTATGTGATTTGTAAATCAATTTACATTTTTTGTACTTTTCCATTTGAATGCAAATAACAATTAAAGAGTTCTGCTAAGGGTGAAGAAAACATCTGAGGTGTTTTTGGCACTGCTGTCTCCCTGCACTACGTATAGACCTTTAAATCTCACCCACACATTGCTGTGGGGTTCATGGAATTCAACTTAATAAACTGGCTCATAAGATAAGATTAAAGATGCCATGTAATTTGATTAAGTAAATGGGAAAATAGCCACAGATGGGAAAATAAGCTTTTTCCAGCACCTCATTAAAAGGAACAATCCAACCAGGAAACCTCTTGGGTGGATTCTTATGTGAAGAAGCTCTTGAATAAAAAATACACAAAATTTTCATAGCCATTCCGCATGCTGTTAAGTGAATGCAGAAGAACATTTTGTAATAATTTGCATGCTTAAATAGAGAAATGTTTCCAGGCTTGGTGGCCCCTTAGAGGAGGTACATGCTGTACTGGCCATTGTTCATTCCTTATTGCATGAGGCAAATAAGAGTTTTCTTTTCTTTTACATTTTTTAAAAATAACAACAATCAAAGGTAGTCCTTATTCTGCTTTATCAGATTTTAGTTTTGCTCTCTCTGTTATTTGGCTTGATCCCAACAAAGAAATCACTTTCAGTCAATGCTAGATACTGTATACTAGATACATATAGTATGCATTGCATGTATGCATTGAAGCTAACTTCTAAAACTGCCAAATAGTAGTTTCAGGGAAAATGTTAAAGACAAAAGGTTATTGTTGCTCAAAATATAGAGGTCAGAACCCGTCATAATCAGAATCTTCTCATAATTCTTGTATATTATGTCTTGGCGTGATCTTGATCTTGAAGAAGTACCCATGTGTCGGCGCAGATCAGGCAGCGCACGAGACAAGAAGGTACAGGGTGTCTGGAGCGAAGTTCGGAGTGGCTGCGGGGCCGGTCTGTGCCAGGGGACCGTGGACCACCGGCCTGATCAGAGACACATGGAAAGTTGGGGATATTTGGCTATATTTGGATATAAATAGTTTACCTTCTGGAGGACCTGGAACGACCCCCACAAACTGTGCCCACTCCTGTGGCCTGTCGTGGCAGTAGCTGCGCTGGAACCTCCCCAGTTCTTGTCAGGAGCGTAGCTCGACATTTAATAACCCAGAAGAAGTTGAAGAAGGTGTATAAACATGGACGTAGGGCAGTCACACAACAACAACAGACAAACAACAGTAGACAGCGTTGGTAAAGAGGGCCGCTGTCGGCCGGTGGCTTTAATACACCAGCGAGGAAGAACGAGGGAGGAGATGCTAGTTATGAGCTTGTTCAGTTAAAATATGCTGGTTTCCTAACCATACTGTATACTGCTGAGCGACTCATGACATGGTAGACACATTATGTCACAAAATATCAAAAGAACTTAAACATTCTATAATGATGAATAATGGGATATAGATGACCACATTACTTTTTTGTTTAGCATTAATATCATATCCCAAAATTGTTAATATAGTTTTTAAAAACATTTGTAATTTAAAAAATTGTTTGCTGAGTACTTGCTATAAATACTACAAATATAACGGACAGCGTGGAAACACAATGGATCTTCTGTGTGTCTGTGAGAGAAGTTCAGCGGAGAACTTGATGAGTGAATAGAATACACCAACATCATTCTAATTCTTCACCCAATACGGGGACATTTTCAAGGCTGTCTGACTCCATTCCCTCGTCCATCCGTGTGCAGGGAGATCGAGATTAGCTGTCTGCAGAATGAAAACCCAGAAAGCTCACCTGCTCGCCCTTGATATTACGCTGGAAATATAAAATCCATTCCCAGATTTAGACATCTCTTGCCACCAAAAAAAAGTGGTCTATTCTGTCTGGAGCCACAGACAGTCTGTGGCAACCTGCCTTTATGGCTCAAACTAGATGTCTTAGTTATTGGGATGAAGAAATCCCTGTCAGTGGACATTCATGAGAGAACCCCCCCTCCCCCTTTTCTTCCCCTCAGTAAGGTGAGGTTAATTTATATTTCTCAAGCCTGTTCGTCGCTCCTTAGAAATGGATTCAGTTGAAGTGTTTGGTGCCGGATCGTTATCGGCTTGCTATCATTCTGCCGGGACAGCGCAGCCATCATCACAAATGGCCGTTTTTCTGTGGAATAAAACATATGAATTAAACTTCATAAGCTTATCTGGTCTTTGATATGTAGAAAGCCCAAGGTTTATTTCCACATTAATCCCACACCCGTCTATTGCTTTGGCTCTTTGATGCATGAAGGTGGGTTTAGAAAACCCGGAATCTGCCAGGTATATTTATATAACTGCATGTTTTACCCATCACTTGAGCTTTGGGCCCTCTTTTTCTCTCCCCATAGTGTCTCTCTCTCTCACACACAGGTTTTTCCCTAAGAATTTCATTACAAAAGGCAGCCATATGCATTGAAATACTGCCGGCAACCAGGGGTCATGTAGCCCGATACTGAATTTCCCTCTCCTTTGTGCAATCTTAATTGTCTGTCATTTCTGTCTGCAGTCCCGTCTGTGTGCGCTCCATATAAAACCTATGGAAACATGAAAGGTGGAGCACTGCCCTCACTTTCATCAAGGGATCGCTTTCCAGGCCTTGCCGTGGCTACCCCAGGCTTGTGTTACGCACCTCATAAAAGTATCTCTTGTTTCACCGATGCACTGCCCCATCTGGGCGCTGGGCTAATCTGTCAAGCCGAGCTCCCAGGCAAATTCTTCGGCAGCGTAATAGACACTGTTACAAACTCTCCTGCCTATTCTCCTCCTGCTTGTTTTCCCCTCATTTTTTTTTTTTTTTGCGGAGGGCTCCCCTGATGCCCTCTGATGCTGCTGACAGTTGGAGCTGAGGCTAGATGCCATGGTGAATTTATATCGTGCTATTGCATCTGTCATTGTTTTCACCGAGGCGTTAACCTCTACGCGTCCTCACCAGCCGCGTTGCCTCAGTTCTGCAACTGCAAGCAAAACAGATACCTTAAATTTGTTGTTCGTAACGGATTCTCGCGCCACAGAACCCCCTTTTCGATATTTGTTCCCCGAGTATTTTGGCCAAACTTTTGACAGGTGGTTGGAAAACCTCTGGGGAATTAGGTCACTGAGGAGTGGGAAAGAGGTTCAGTACTCAAGGGACCTGGACTGTATTTCTCCAGCTCAAGTCATTCGCTGCCACAACAGCACAAACACTCTCTGAAGTGTCCTTCAGTCCCCATGCCAACCTTTTGATCCCTGAAACCTTCACCCTGTTGTCAGCCTTACTCCTGAGCTATACCTGCCAGTGTTATAAATGTATATTAGCATACAACCCTATATATGCTAATATACAGGTACAATGCTGGACGTAGGCAATTTTCGCAATATTACCACAGTGGTTCAATTCATTCAAGTCACTCATTACATTGATAGCTACCAATAATCAACAACCTACATACATGACTAGGGCTGAAACGGTATGCTTAATTTACAGTTCGGTACATACCTCGGTTTGGATGTCACAGTTTGGTATGGCTTTCAGTACAACAGGAAACAAAAACAAATTCTAAAGACTGCATTTATTTATTTTTTAGGAAATAATATATTCTAAAATTAAAGCAATTGGCCAAAATAATATAAATAAATATACACAAAATAAATAGAATAATAAAGTTATAAATAATAAATAATAAAAATAAAGTTGTCTAATAAAGGAAAAAATACAGAGGTTTTTAGGCAACATTTTTAGGCTTCATTAGTCTCCTTGTCAATCTTCAAGTTCAAGTATTTAATGTGTGTACGTGAGGGAACTTTGTAGCACGGCTCGAGCACTTTAAAGATGCTGAAAGTCTGCATTCTCTACAACAGAGTATGGATGCATAGCCAATTAGATAAACTCTCCACAACATTTCGAATCTTCAAACAAAATCCCACGGGAATTTCACGCCGGCGTTGAAATGGACAAAAGCTAGGTGTACTGACTAAATTAATAAATAATTATCTAGCAACGATTAAAAAATATAACTACATGGGAGTGCCACTATCTTGTTCAGGAGCAGAAGAAACTTCAGGCAGTATTTCAGGATGACAGTTACCTAGTTCAAATATTTCTTGGAGATCGCTATGTGGGTCATGCCTTGTAATGTTAACATAATCTCGTCAACATTAATAAAGCAGTGATACCTACTTTCCCGTATGTTTTCTTAATTCTTCTGTCATGTGACTTCAATGGTTTGTTGTGATTTGTTCAACCGTTTTAATGGCTAGACGAAAGTATGAAAGAAATTTACCTTCAAGCGAATAAAACATTTTGCATTTTTAAAATAATTTCACTGACAGTAGCAGCATTAATAACTTTGAGAGGGGGATTAATTTTGTCCCCACCGGGAATATATCCCAGCAGAGTCAGGGATATTTAGACCAGAGGGGGGGCGCTAACCATGTAACCATGCCTATCATGCTAGTGCTTCCCCTGACTGTGGCTATATGTGCTGCTATAGGTGTCCGGGCAGAATGCTTTCAGTTGTATATTAGGTTTGCTTGTAAATTGGGAACCGAAAGCCCTGTGCTGAATGGTTTAATAAATGTACTGTTACAGCCCTATACATGATACATCATTTCACTTTTTAGCATTGGGGGCAGCCCATGTCAATTGGCTGATGTATAGTGTTCATGTAAATCACTATTAAAGCCACCACAGGTCTCATTCTCTCAATGACATGTGGCAAGACAGTGATGGCATTTATAAAGGTTTCCTCTTAAAGGGAAGTGGAACTGGATAGTTCTTCTTTAAAAAATATCATCGTTCGTCTGTCGACTCGGTGAGAAGCCTGTCAACTATGGCTGGAGGAGACATAGTGGCCTCCCTATGTTTGGACTGCTAAACAGGCAAGGCGGCCATGTTGCTCTGCTATTCTTCTTGTGGGTGAAATCTCCCGTCTCACTCAGAGGACATTGTTCAGTATCAAAAGTAAACCATGCCTCCTCTATGTATACAAAGGGGCCGGTAATATTCATTATGAGAGAAGAGAAGACAGGGGCTGTGAAACTAGCAACACACCGAGCAGAGAGCTAAGCTCTCTTCACATTCCAGGCCCGTTATTCACTGGCGTTATAGTTTATTTGTCCACTGGTAAGATAAACCAGAATAGTCTTAACACCACTATTATGGACCTGCAACACTAACTGGTTTGTTTGAACAAAAGAAAATACTCTCATATGACAAATAGTCCAATAACATAAGATAATGCATACACGGCCCCAACCACAGATAATGCCACTGGTGAGCTGCAACGGGGGAAATTATTTCACTCTACGGAGTGCTTTCATGTTTTTTGTTTCCCCCCCCTCCATAGAGGAATTTGTAGTAAAGAATGAATCACAGCATCTTAAAGTTAAATTTGTTTGGGTAATATTTGATAGAACAGACATGTTGGAAAAAGGATAACACTGATAGATAGTGCTGAGAGTATCGCTACAATTTTTCATTAGGAAGCTTATGTCATAAAAGTAGGCCTATTCCAAAATCAGTAACTTGCTGTAGATTTATTTAAAGTTTTTGGCAGCAGCAAAGTCTACTCTTCTGTCTGTACAGAGTGTGTTCTTCTTTTGTAAGCCATAATGTTCTGAGGCTTGCACCCTCCCATAGACTAGAGTTTGGCATTGGTTTATACAGCACATAACATAAGCAAGTCACCTGCTCAGAGCATGCAACCAGAGTCACAATAGTTTAGGGTTAAATGTATCTGACCCTTATTTTAAGCTGCTATTTTGTTTTATTCGTCATATTATTTTATTACATATACTTGCATATATAATGAAATAATATATAATAATATACAATTTTATTCATTTACTGATTTACATTTATATATTCACTATGAACCAATTTTTTGAAAATGGTAATATTTCTAGAAAATTATTTATCATAAATTAAAATTGTGCACATTGCGGGCACACATGCACACATGCACACATGCACACAAACACACTCATTTGCTCACAAATACTGAAAACACATGGACAGCTAAATCAAACCACCCATGATTTCATGGTTTGTTTTGAGTGACTAAATGGTTTTAATTAGAAAGAAGTTGTGGCATTCCCTCTGTGCTTATTGCCTGCCTATCACAGCCACATCCTGATGTGTCCCTGGGATGAACTTTCAGAAAAACGCAGATTAAAACCAAAAAAACATAAAATGACATCTTCTTCTTAACCCAAACCAGGCTACAGTGAGGCACAGGCAGGCTGCCTGCCACGGCAGAGAACATCCCCATTATAATCATGCTCAATTGTCCCCTAATTGTCCTCTTCTCTTTGCCTAGAAGAAGTTGCTGACATGAGAAATTAGGCAATCAGGATAGCATTAGTGCACGAGCAGAGCACCAAGACATAGTTATACTATAATGTATGGGCCCCATTGGGGGTGCAAATAAGTAGGAAAAGACTCACATCTCCCTTTGAAGTGACGGCTGCTCCCAAATTAAACTCTTAGTCACACTGGTAGAAGGATATGGATGTTAGCAGTGCGCTGCTCTGATCTGACTACACTTATGGCTCTTATTACAATGTGACTCCCGATTGATGCCCCCCAGGGTGGCTTATTGTGAGTAAACATACATATTCCTGCCCTCTTTAGAAGCCCGCTGGAGAGGAGTTGTGACAAGGGAAATAAGGAGTTGTTATTTCAAATTCAACGCAGTTGTAGAACAGACTGGAAGTGTAATTTGTTCTGCATTCAAGGCAAATCAAAATAATCTGGTATAGTTTAGTGTTAACTGGGAATACGTTTACATTTGCAGTCAAAGTTTCACCCGTATATTGTACTTTATTTTACGGTAGTTTGGATTAATTAGTTAATTAGTTAGTTAGCGTGATTTATAATCAATTTTCTTTTATTTCTGTCTATATAAAATGAAAACACATTATAAGGGATGTTTTAATATGCATTCATATTGCTAAAAGACACCCAATGAAATAACTAACTGAGTAACATGACAAGAGTAGTATCTACGTGAAGCTTAATCTTATATTAGCATTTTAGCATGTAATTAATTTAAAGAGCGATCTTTAAAGCTCAATCATATACCCTGCAGTAATAATTATTTTGGGAAAATAACAGGGAGAAGAGAGGTAAGTTTAAAACTGGGTCAGGTATAGCACTGTGGAGAAATGAAGGGGAAAAGTTTCTCAAAACTCCCTTGGGGGGGATTCAATGAGATTACCCACCCCCCCAAAAAAGATTGAATTAGTTGGGCCGACAGAAAGAAGAAATGCTAGAATGTAATGGCAAATAACAAGCTTGTGACAATTCATCAGGCAACTTCACAGAGGGGAGGGCTCTGGTGGAATGCCTGAGACGGGACCTTTCCCCTGTGCTGTGTTATTCTAACAAACAATGTCAATGAGATGGCATCCTACCTCTCACCAATTTGCATGGTTGTCAGAGGAGTGAAAGCCAGTTTAAAGGTACATCCTTTATGTGCCGGAGAAAGGATTAGAGCCAGCCCCACAAAGAGGCTTTGATTTTTTTGCAAATATGTATATGAAGTTTGGCTAAAAGTGAGAAGTGAGATTTCAAAGTAGAAGGTTGTGTGCCCAATATAT
>JAODLI010000008.1:1882560-1894850 GCA_027575585.1 Percopsis omiscomaycus | reverse complement strand
TATACAATATAATATATACATAATATATTATATACATATATAATATATACGGTAATTGGTCAATTCCTTCTGCCTTCTGTTTGCTAATTTTATTTTACTTATTTTTTTCTTGAATTTCTTTGTTAATTTATTCTTTTTTTCTTTTCTTTTCTTTTTCTCTTTTTTTCCGGTGGCTCTGGGTGTGGGCTATTCAACAGTCGGCACAATGACTCACACCCAGATCACGCGTAAACACAAGGAGCACGTCCCTGTGTGTGCATGCGTGCCATATGCACTTAGCAATGAGGTTAGAGTGCAGCCCTCATTAGCATGTATAAACTCCCTGTGTCAAGAGGGTTACCTTTGACCCTAAACACACAAAATCTTCCTCAAAACCTGCCTGACACAAAGTGTATACAAGTGGGTGAATGATATGTTCGTCCAGCTGCCCACAAAACTGAAACTCCTATATTGAAAGACTAACCTTTCACTGTATTTGTTACCAATATTTTATTATAAATTTGAAACATGAAAATACAAAAACAAAGAGTGATAATAATACTTTTGATAAAGTTCACATTTTAAATATATATTTACTTTGTTGCATGGGGGTTCTATAAAAGATTAAAGCAATATTCAAAATGGTCTACAGAAACAGCCTCTTTTTTACAGAACTTTACAGAACTTGACTATTCAGCGTTTGATTCACAAATTTAAGTGACTTTAATCAATTGGTGACTACATAGCAGAGGAATTTCCAACAACTGTTGTTACAGTTATAAGGGTTTACACACAAAAAAAAACGACACACTTCATGCTCAAAGCTTAAAAGATCACCAGCGAGGCGATGTCCCTTCGGTGGCAGTGCTGCACAATGTGTTCCAGTTCACTTTCATCATGTCGTACCAGCTGAACATGGTGTAGCTTTCAGCCCTGCCCTGTGGGAAACCAGTCCGTCTTTTCTCTCCCTGTGTTTGTGTGTGTGTGTGTGTGTGCATGTGTGTGTTTGTGGACGAGAGAGAGAGAGAGATGTTGTAGTGTTATGTTGTCCCCAGCATTCAGCAGCACAGTCGCTGTCCTATAGGGCCTCCAGCGTGGATTGGTCACAGAGGATCTGTGTATGGCAGGCTTGGATGAATGCTACCTTGAATCGAGTAGCAGAATGCCACCAATGTGGCCCCTTAAACATGGCTTTAGGACTGCAAACAGCCAGTGGTGGGGAGACACATTTTGTTACCTTTTCCTTTCTTTCTTTGGCCTATGTGGATCTTCATATATGGTTTCCTTGCTCCGTAAGACACTAGCTCCTATTTATGGGCCCATTATTAAGTTCTCTCTTAATAATGGGAAATTTTTTCCTTTACATTATTGTATCATGCTCATATTATGAGCGAATCTGCCCTGGATTGTCTTGATTTGTGATAATCGAGTAAATCATTCCCTTGTAATTGTTTGTAATTGCTTAAATATGGTGGCTGGGTCACTAGACAATGTAACATACTTTATTGAGGTTTAAAGGATTTTTCTTTTCTCATTTTACCCGAAGATTCATATCGAAACAGCTGTCCGACATATAACACGCTCGTCAGGGACTTATGTCAACAGGTTTGGGAAAATAACAATGTCCTCATTGTTTAGATAGATGGCAGATCCAGACAGTTTGAACCTGAAGTTGTTGATGTTCTTGAATACTTTATGATATTAATTATCTCTCCCAAGGTGACTTAACACCACCTAATAATAAAAAAGCATAAATAATGCATCTAACGAATTCTGACGTTGAACTTGTCTTCATCTGTGCTATTTATATTTTTTGCTAGCACAATAAATCGGATCACTAAATTGGCCTATATGAATATTATGAAAGATATTTTTTCAGTAGGATATGAATTGTTTTATTTGTTAATTCCAGTATCAGTCTGTGTAGCTTACTTCTTGCCATCTGACATCCTAACTGCCCGTTCACACGCTTCTAGTCGCCTCTGACGTCAGTTTGTGGGCGTACGCTCTGTCTTGTGCTGATTGGCTATGGCTATGGCAACCTGTCTTTCTTTGAATTTCTCTACTTTTAGTGTGCCCCGCCCAGACCGATAAGTCACATCTGGTTTCCCCACACTCGTCATTGTAAATCGGTAGAGCAAAATTTCTTCACAAAAGAGTCCTTACTTTTAATGTTGACCATTGATCGCTATTATTGTAAATGTGACCCTCAGCTCACATTTTAAATGATGGCATTGAAACCCCAATAATCCCCATACTGTACTACATGATGTAAAAATTTTTACTTAACTTAATCAAGTCATTGTGTCGCCTGATGCCTGTTATGTTCAGCTCAATAAAATATCCCATTTATTCAACTCACAAATGCACAAATACAACGTGTTTTAGCATCACTCTGTTATTGAACAAAAGAATGAAGGCAACTATCTTAACCTAGTTAACAACATTTTGTTTTACTTGCAATCAATAAATATAAAGAACAAATGTCAAAAAATCCAGTGGACACCAATATTGTACAGCTTTATATATTTAAACCACATTCTGAGACAATATAGCCCAATCATTTTTTGGGCTATGTTGTTTTTCCTCAGTATTCCTTTGTGAAAGGGTAATAATGTAAAAGGGTAATAATGTAAAGATGCGCTACTTCATTGTCTCATTGCCTCCAAATGCTTGTGTAAAACTAACAGTACGGCATGGGTGTTTGTAAGAAACCCCTAATCAACTGTGAAGCTGATATGTAGGTAAAATAAATGGGACTTCAAACAAACTGAAGTAGTAACAAGACACAGAAAAGGGACATACGCTATGTTTCATCCAGGAGAAACACTAGATGTGTGCCGCTGCCTGTTCAATGTAAACCCGGAGAGGTTGGGCTTGTGTGGTGTCAGATCCAGTAAATAATTAGCTGATTCAGAGCAATGTGGAGTTCTTCAGAAACCCGACCTCGAGGCTGCAATAACATAGAGATATAAACACCTACGCTATTGGCTAGGAGTTAAGAATCTTTTTTTTTTTCAACTGAAATGCTACCTGTAACACAATCTTTAGTTTGAAAATGTAAAGTTACGTTTTTGTACAGTGAAAACGAGTATCACTGTTACATTTGTCTTCCTCGAGGCGACAATAGTTCTAGATATCACTCTGTCTTTTCAAGCACATTCTCCTTGTATTCTGTGATAATTTAAGAATTACTAGCTCAGCTTCAGTGAAGCCACAAGCATAAATATCCAACAATAGCATGTTTGGCAGTGTAACAATGACAGCACTCTCAGCCATTTGCCAAAGCTAGCCCCGAAACACTTTTCGTTCATGATCAGCAATGAAATCAGTCCTCAGAACAAACATTATCTGTTGGTGATTATCAAGTACACTGCCGCGGTAGTGGGAATCCAGTGTACAGAAGTGGCCTCGGGGAGGCCCTCCCTCTTCTCGAGCACTAATGTTTACAGTCGTTTAGGGCCGTCCGTGGAAGACATACAGGAGACACTGGCGTGTGTTTGTCTGCGTTCGGAGGGCTGTGGTTAGGCTGGAGCTCATCTGGCAACCTTATGGTGCGCTCATCCATTCTGCAGCTCTGCTGCTTGTTTCTTCCTGTCCTGTCCTTTCTTCTACCTCGCCTCTCTCTCTCTCTCTCCCTCTCTCTCTCTCTCCCTCTCTCTCTCTCTCTCCCTCTCTCTCTCCCGCTCTCTCTCTCTCTCTCTTTCCCCCCTGCTTACCCCGTAATCCACCTTTTCATCCCACTTTCCCCCTCCATTTCTCCACTTAACGCCCGCTATGCTTCCAACCCTCTTCTTTTTGTCTTTTCCCTCACTTTCATTTCCTTGTCTTTCCTTTTCACAATACTTGGCTGACTCGAGTCATACATGTCATGTGTCGGTATGTGCTGATGGCTGACTTTTACTGGGCCCTTTCATGTGTGCGTCGTGTGCGGCAATTGCTGGAATGGGACTCCGCGTCAGTAAATCAATTTGTCATATGAGTATAAAAATCTGCTGAGACCACAGGTTCACGGCCAGGTTTTGTGGCCCGCTCCTCTTCTGTCCTCCTCTCGCCTCGCAAGTTGTAGCTTGCTACAAAAGGACCCTAGACAAGCCCTGCTGTAGCAAATTAGAGGAGGGCGGCCATGCGCACATCGCGAAGCGCGCCCCGCTGTCTTCGTCGCTCTTCTGCCCTGCACTATTCGCGGACACCTGGGCTCTTCAACACCGAAGCGGCAGAGAAGTGTCGTCGCCGTCTGCGATGGAGAAGTCTAAGAAAAAAGCGGTTCGACACTTGTCGTTTAGGCTGAAAAAGAAACTGCTAGAAAAGTATTTCTGGAATGAAAGCAAACTGCACACAACATGTCTTAAAGTATGATGCACTCCTAACAAAACAATAATTAAATAATTAAATAAATAATCACATCCAAATAGTTAAAAAAGAAAAACAATAGTTTGATCAGGGTTTTATTTTACAAATTACACCATGAACAAAATGTTCTTGCGTACTAAACACATTTGTGATGAAAAAACAAATCTATACATGTGGCTCTTGTCGTGCCAATCATAGTGAAAGCAATCAATCTACTGTATGCAGCAGAACTAGCAAGTTATGACTTACAGTGAGGGTGAGCATTCGTGATGATGACATCTAGAGGCAGGCTGTTAATGAATGCAACAGATGCAGGAAATCAAATGAGTCAGCATTGTTAATTCACACTGCAGGCCTTGGTAAACACTAATAGGTTCAGCCCAGCAGAGCCAGGTATAACAATGACACAAACACACACACACACATACAGAGCGAGTGTGTGAGAGAGAAGCACATAAACCCACACGTGAACACAAACACACACACACACACACACACACAAGGGAAACACAGCTGAAAGAAGGAAATGACATCCTGGGGTCTTTAGCTGAACCAGTGTGTTTATTTTCCTCCCATGGTGCACCAGAGCCAAGCTGCTTAGGTCTGGAGGGCTGTGTGTGTGTGTGTGTGCTTGCGTGCATAAGGGAGTAAGTGTGCACTGGGGTGCATTTATTTACATATATGTGCACGTGAGCCTGTGTATATCTCAATACATAGGTGCATGTATATTTAACTCTCATACATAGTTGTTTTCCTTGCAATGTCCGTAAAGGTCAGTGTTGTGCTTGGGTGAGCCTTTATACACACACACACACATACACACACACGTACATGGCGCAGAGAGAGAGAGAGAGAGAGAGAGAGAGAGAGAGAGAGAGGGTTTGGGGCCCAGCATTGGATAAACGTTTGCTTTCCCCCGCTGTCTCAGCTTGTGTGTGGATTATGAAGGGCAGGTATACAGCACTTCAGAGTCTGCCAATTAACAGCCCCAGCAGAGGCCCACCGCCACACAGGAGAGCCCCCTCATAAAGGCTCACCCTACGGTGTAAACCCTGCCACTTCCAAGTGGGTTTTAACCACACACACACGCACGCACACGCGCACACGCGCACACACGCACACGCGCACACACGCACACACGCCCACACGCACACACGCAGCTGTTAAACTGGCAGGTTTTTTAAGCAGCCCCAGCCTCGCCGACAGGCCCAGGAGTTCCTAAAGATTTTTCTCAGCGAGTGCCCTCCCGAGCAGAGAGTGGAGAGGCGGGTGGCGGTTGGGGGCACAATCGAGTGCTAGTCCTCTCTGTGACAAGACAGAGTCACCGCTCTCCCTCCCTCCCCTCATTCCTCTTTCCGTCCCTCTATCTATCCATCTCTAGGCCTCTCTTCTCTCTCTACTCTTATCCGCTTTTTTTCTCTTTTTCTTCTCTAGGTTTTTCAAATCTAGCGATTGGGATGGCGGGTAAGGCGACAACAGGCAGGGGCGGCCTGCTGAGAACTTGGAAGTGGCGATTGGAACTGCGATGGTCCAAGCTACAGCCACCCCCTGTCTGCCACATACCAACTGCTGGCATTTGAGAGGCTTTGATACATATTTTAAAGGGCTGCAGCGCTGTACTAATCTTAGTTTAAAGGCGAAAGGCGCCGTATACCGATTTCGCCTGCATAGATGGAAGGACACACAAGCTGTGCATAGATTTTTTGGTTTGTTTGTTTTTTAAAATGTAAATACTGTATATCCTTTGGCTAATGTACTTAGCTTTAGCCAACAGTATAGCACAGCTGGATGACCACTGCCCTGTTACTCCATCCGTACTTAGGAAGTAAGTGTTTTGTGTAAGATGTTTTTCCACCTATTACTTCATAGCATCAGAAAATTATCGCCAGGTATGTCTGTCTGCCTATCTATCTATCTTTCTATCTGTCTATCTATATATAATTTTTTTGTTTGCAGTTTCAATTATAAAACACACCTGTGCAATAATCTTTGTACTCGACATATATGCCCTGAATTGCTATTTCACTTGAAGCCAGCATTGGAGTGCTCACACTGTTCTCTACTCCTCCCCTTATAGCGCTGCTACACACACACAGTTATCTGTGTGTGAGTGTGAGTGCAGCCCAGTGTCCATTGCCATTGTGACTGTGGACTGAAGGCAGTGGAAACAGAGCTGACCACATGCTAGTCTGTATTGGCTACAGATGTGCCCAGATAGATCACAGAGAAAACGTGATGGCATTTCCTCAAGATGTGGATGTGTATTTTTAAACTTTGATGTGAACATGATTTGCCCATGAAAAAACGCTTTGTTCATGTGATTCACATGGTTTCAATAAGAAAGCTCATACATATTAGATGCCTTTTTTTTTGTCTCAGCAATAAACGTTATCATGATTTTTGTCTATTTAGCAGCCTGCAAAATGTGAATTCTAGTCAAAAATGGTTGATGTCTGTTGTTGACTATTATGTTGACTACAGTGAAACACGTTGCATGTTTGAGTCCATCATAGCTCCAAAACTACAAATGTTTGTGTACAACACAAGGTCAATCTAAAGGTAGAATATGATTTCACGGACAATAACAATAACAAGTTAATTAAGTCAATGTAGTTGTGGAAATTGGTTAGTAATCATATTTAAGAAGTTTGTTGTTGAGAGGCTTGTTGTTTTTTTTTATCACACCACGTATAAAGCCTATTGTGTTTTTAATGTGTATTTTTCCCTATGCAGAGTGCATATATTTTACTTACAAAAAGTCCATATCATTGATGAGGAATTTCTCAAATTCTTTCCTCCTCAACCACTCAATTTATATGACACGCTAACGCCTCCAGAGAGCTGCTACGGTAGCTAGCTGCGTGGCTAACAGTTGACATGCTTTGCTCCTACTGAAATACTCACCGGCCGTCGCCCATGTGCCTTGGCTAACATTTCATGGGGTACAGTACAGGGGTAATGGCAGGCGTGAAGAAAGAGACACAGGTTCAAGCAGAGGGGAAAGGTATCACTGCAAGGTAGACTGACCGTTTACCGGCCGGTTCTGTTTTGTTCAGGTTTTGGTGCGTGTGAAGTGATAGTTCCAACACACTATGTTCTTGTTCTGCCCGGCTTGTGTTTCAGCTTTGGCACATGTGACCCGGCATTGGATGCACTGGCTACTGTCCTCTAGGTGACAGCTCTAGACATCGTAATTGTCTTCTTTGGGCAATGGGGGTGGAGGGTGTGATACATCTAATGTTTCCTTTCAGTGGAAATTATTGATAAGCAGTGTTGACAGGTAGTATAGGTATGGTTAGCTTGTAGGCTAAGCAAGTGCTGATTGATAATGGTAATCTGCAGTCACAAAAGAGGAGCTGAAGGTTGAAATCAAAATAACAGTTGTGTTGACCAATCATAAATTGCCATAAATATCAGTGTGTAATAGCAAACCATACATTTATTTTTTTCTGCATTAGAGACACACATTGTCTAACGATTCTGTCAGCATCACCTGAGGAATCAGGTGTGTTTTCAGAAAAAACTGGTGTGCAATGATAGGCCTATTGGTATCAATTGTTTTAAAAGGAAAATATAAAATATAACCATAAAACTCTACTAACACCTACTGTAAATTTGTTTAACTACAAAAAATTAATAATTTCTTTCTACCGGTTTAACGCACATGCTCCTCCTGAAAAAATACAAACACACACACACATGCGCGAGCTATGAAGAGGACACTGTTTGAACCTAAAGAGCAGTGCATAAAGAAAGAAAAAACTGAAGAAAGAGGGCGGGACAGTCAGGAAAAGGGGGAAAGACTTCAAGCTAGTGACAGAGGTAGTAAGTTGCATTTGATTTTATACATTCTGTGTCGCACATGTGCTTCATATGAGCAGACAGAGCGAGCTATAGACAGTGAGAGAGAGAGAGAGAGAACAGAAATTCCTCTGCTTTAGCCACAGCTGCAGTATGACACTTCAAATGGCCGTGCTTCCCTTTATACAGCCCCCTGGAATTAGCCCAAACCACAAATGGCATCACATCAAAAAAGACGGCAGGGATGTCAGACTTTAGGATCTGTCACTGTGGAAATATTTGTAAAGGGATGAAGAAAGGAGTGTGAGGTCCCCTGCCCATTTCTGACATGTCAACCTGCTTTTCATTATTAGTAGAAAAAATATACAATAGCAGTTTATTTTTCAAACACGCGCCAGGTCACAATCGCTGTAGTGTGCTATTAGTTCTTATAGAGGGATGTTGTAATACAATACAACAAAACTTTTTGAAAATAAAATAGAAATTCGTTTTTTCCTTATATATTTATTAAATTTATAACTAAGCAACCTATACTGTTATCAGATGCTGCTGTCGTGTTATGTTGGATTGTTTGTCCAGTTAACAGGTAAACAGCAGATACATATCACACAATTATAAATAATTCCAATTCTCTAAAATTAAAGTTTGGTGGGTTACCATAGTATGAACTGGATTCATTTCAGAAAAAAACCCAACTGAATCATTGTCCAAATCAGTTCACCAACAAAGTAACAAAGACAAACTTTGTGTTCAGAAAGGGATTCACTTCAAAGGGTTTTTCCAACATCGCTTTCTGTCTAATTTACGTTTCCAAGCACATGCCAAATGTAAAAACCTTAATATCTGAAAATAAAATAATTACAGGGAGAGAATGAATCACTATAAATACCTCCATCATTACAAGTCCCTCCTGAAGAACATGATCCAGTAGGGATAATGAAGGCAAAATATTTCTGATCCTGCAACAGACTATACCGGAGTCTGTGCATGTATGTGTGTGTGTGTGTGTGTGTGTGTGTGTGTGTGTTGCGTGTGCGCGTGCGAGCGCGCGCACGCACAAGACAGGAAGGGATGTGGGTCTGGGTGTATATGAGTGTATATGCTAATTTGCATCAGTCTATGTGCTTCTATGTGCATACAGTACATACACTATAAATCCATGTGTGTGTGTGAGCGTGTGTACTGTAAGTGGGCCTTCACAAGGAATTCTCCCCTTTTGGGGGAGCTGCTATGTAAAGATACTTAAGACCGATCAGCTTTATTGGGTTGTGGGACAGAGGTACATTTGTGTGTGTGTGTGTGTGTGTGTGTGTGGGTGGGTGGGTGGGTGGGTGTGTGTGTGGGTGTGCATGAACATGCGTACGTACGCTTGTGTATTTTGGATGTTGTCACTGCTCTATAAACAACAGAGACGTAGAGATAGCTTTGATCAACAAACATGTAGCAAACAATAAAATAATAATGCACTTCCTTGTTCAACTGAAAATAGATCATTTCAACTTGCTATATCAGATTTCAGGAAAAAATATTTCAAGATTAGGCCAATTAGTACTCCAACATTTGGCTCAACGCTTTGACGGAGATCCAAACAAGCATATTGTCCTTGTGGCAGAGGAAGGAGCGAGCGTTTCTGTGTTCTCTCCTCTGGGAATGTGTTGCAGTCACACAAAACTTTCTCCACCGTCGTTCCCCTCTTGCTGTCTTGTTTTGTATCTCCCTGCCTTTCTTGCTCGATCAAAACCTGAGAATGTTGCTTTTGAGTAGCCAAAACAAAAAAAAACAAAAAAAAACAAATAGCAAGAGAGCATGTTTACCTCTGGTATATCTATAGCCTGGCCAGGATTTAGTGTCAGCCGGGACCCGGCTTGTTGAGTTGTCGCAAGTTGTTCCTGAGCTGGCGGTGAGTCAGTCAGCCAGCCAGTTGTCAGCCAAGTGCCAGTTCCTTGTTACTATTTGTGTTTGAGCCTGGCCATGCCGAGATCCACCCCCCCCCCCCATCTCCCGCGCGCCGTTTTTCCTTTTCCAATCCCATCCTCAAGCCTCTTCCTGTGGCAAGCGGCATGTTGTACAGGAGCCCATCACTCCTGCAATGAAAGGCCTGTGACTGAGGCATCCGTCGCTTTCAGCTCCATTGTGTCGCTGAAACAAGGAACAGCAGCAATGTAGTTCACTAAACATGGTGTAGAGGGGGGCCGTACGGTGGCCCCACAGTGGCTCCCACTGCCGGGCTGCTGTGACTTGTTGGTTGTTGTTACCCCCCCTACACACACACACACACCCCCAGCCGGGGCCATAGGCCGGGAATGTCTTTTGTGGAACCAACACTGCACTCATGAAACTAGATAAATGGATTAAGGGCGCACAGATACGGGCGGGCATCTTCAAGAAAAAGACAACGGAGATGTTGGGAGGAAGTGTGTGTGTGTGTGTGTGTGTGTGTATGTAAGGGGGGGTTGTAAGCGCAAGACATTAGTGTTGTCAGACTACCAGGGGTTGAGTCTGCGGTGAGAATAGCCTGCTTCTGCCAAAAAAGACAAGTCAGTGATAAACTTTCCTCCCCATGCCGCACCTCTCTCTCTCTCTGTCTTTCTCTGTCACGCACACACACACACACACACACACACACACACACACACACACATACATAAGGACATACACTCCTGCTCACACACACTGTTGACTAAAATTAATGGATTGCCACATTGTGACAGATCTCAGTTGCAGGGGGAGTTGGCCAACAAAGGGCTGTGGTGTTATGAGGGGGCCGCAGCCCGTGACAGAATGCTAAATTGTTTTAGGGTCAACAACTTATTATTTCGGCCAGAGATACAATTTACATCACCCTAATATACATTTGAGGGCCTGGCCCTTGTGAAAGAAGCAGAATCTTATGTTTAATTGGTCACTTGCATTGTTAATACAGCTTTGGGATGTAAGCTATTTGTATATGTACTTAGTTTGTTAGTTTTTTAAATATTATAACATTTTAAACAAAGGCCAGTGAAAACTTTCCTAAAAATAAAACATTTGCCTAGTAACAACAATTAAACAAGATGTTGCTAAAGCAGACAGTAGTTATTCATTTGAATTGTAATTATCTTGCTGTCACCATTATACTTATATAGCAATTATAATAATGCATGCTTTTTTCTGCACTCGATAATGGCTGCAGTGTTTTAAACAGATAATATTATGCACATTTACCTCTGTAATCCCAATGAGCATTCAATGTATTTACTTTAAAATTATTTGTTGCTCTTCTTTTACTGTCATGTTCCTCTGTCTGTGTTTTTTTTCCTTAGCCCAGGGCATGCGAGCAAGAAATGGCTTGAAGTGACAACCTAATTATCAGCCCCAGCTCCATTCATTACTCATTAGACAATGCACTGTACATCCACTTACTAAATGAATAATTTTGTATATATTATGGAAACACAATATTATGGCCTCCAGCTAAGGCCTTGCGCTAACCTCACGCTGTTTCAGTACAAAAGAAATAAATGGAGGACCGAGAGGTTATTTAATTTCACCCACAAAAGCCAGCGCATGAGAGGGAAAGATGTGCAAATGGGGCGGAGAGGGGAATTAGAACATTTGCACACCTGCCTTGATTTCACACCTGCGTTCATTTAATCATGACTTTCTTTTGTCCGATAGAATATATAATATTATTATTATTTTATTGCATGTGGAATATTTTTAATGTAGCCAGTTCGATGCTACAGTAGCCTATATTTTAGTCTATTTTAATGTTCAAATGCTGCCGGTTGCTGTAACATAGGCTATTTTGATCCTCACATCTTTATGACACTCAAAGGCCTATGTTTATTTAAGACACATCAGGATGCAAATTGTTTCATTTTTTCACATGATCCAAATTGTTTCATTGTAAGTCTATGCGGAATGACCTCTGTTAATGTTTTAACTTGGTCCTCTGTATAACTGTTTAGTGAGTAGGAGTTTTAGTGACACACAAACACATGGACGTATCATTTATCTTGGTAAATGTTTAACCAGAATTTGAGTAAAAAAGATATAACTACTTTAAAGTAGCAATTTCCTTTCTCTTTTAAACCTGTGGGAGTATTTTTTGTGCTTCCATGTCAACCCTGCAAGTATAACGTTGAAAATAATTGTTGTGCTATTTATGAATATTA
>JAODLI010000008.1:1833760-1845764 GCA_027575585.1 Percopsis omiscomaycus | reverse complement strand
TGAACCCGCTATTCCGCCTGTGCTTGTTCCTCGGGCTCGCGCCTACTCTCACACTTACCACACACCAGCCGTGACACCAGGTCCATTAAGAAGAAACACTCACCAGGCATGCATTCATCCAGGTGATTCTAATTAACACTATTAGCTCTGAACTAATCAGGGGAAACTTGGACTATGGGCTTTTTTCACAGTCACCTGGTAGAACTACCGTGCACATGTGACGTTTCTTCCGCTCTAGTCTGTAAACTGTGGCGTCATCGTAGGGTAAACACAGATGTAGGTCCATTACCATTGCTTTAACGCCATGGTTGACACTTTCATTTTACCCTCTACTAAACATGCTCTTAATTGTCTCATTTTTAATGTAGACTAATGAACCTAGTGATGACTGGAGCCCAGCTTAATGTCACACCAGGGTGACATGCTGGATGTACAGTAGCTTGCAACACCTGCTCCATACATGCGCGTCCGTTCGCAGACGGGGGCATCAAGGTACCTCTTGCTTCTTGGTGGAATAACGGGTCGATAAAGTTTAGGTGCTCACAGAGACCTGAAGACAGGGAGCAGATGCTGAAAGTACCCTCAACATCTGCCTTTTATACGGGAAACATGCTCAAAAATTCGATGATTTTGTGGATGTGTGTATGCACGGGCAGGAAAAGGACTACTGTGCTACATACTGTAGGTGGAAATCTGCCCAGGGTCCGCTGTTACATCATTATGTCTATGTGGAGGTACGTGCCGCCGACTACGAGGTAGGCCTCAGAGAAACACCGTTCTATCCCACTTATCTTCACCCCTTCCCTATGTCCTCCCATCCGTCCATTCATCCATCCACACATGCTCGTGTTATTCCTCCCAAACAGGCAGACAGTGGCTTGGACGCTGGATGCAGGGTTTGGAAGCCAGAGTTGTTACAGTTGGATCAAGGAGGCGGCAAGATGTTTTTAAGCTAGCGTGTACAAACACGGTGGATAGAGGGGGGAGAAAGGGTACAAGGGAGGGTTAGAGTAGGGAGGGAAGGTTAAAGGGCTCATTGAGCATGTGGGGTCCAACCGTGGTTCTTTTCAAGCAACAAGATGGTGGGAAAATATGGATGAATTAATTGGGAGGAGGGTTAGCGAGTTTGTTGGCTTTAAAAAGAGGACATATGGAAAGGAAAAAATAAAGAAACTGAGAGAAAAAAATAGAGAAAATAAAAAAATAGAATACATATAAGGGAAAGAAAATGAACGAAATGATCCGGCAGCATATATGGTCTGGATTACAGTTCTTGGATAAGAGGCCCTTTGACTGCCTTACTGTTAACTGACATTGTGTGGTCTCTTCAGTACCTTAACGGGCCATATATACTGCTACTATTGATATTAGGTTAGGTTAAAATATTACTTAACTTAAAATATTGATATTTTCTCCTGTTAATTTCACTCCTCTTTGCAAATCCCTAATATCTGTCATTAATCAAACTTCAAACCACAGTTCGAAATTACAAGTACACACACAAACAAACATTCTTACACTCATTACACAAATCTGTAATTGCATGCATACTGTACACGTGCATGCGCAGGTACACACATATACAGAAACATGGCGTTCCTGCTGGCTCGCTGACGCCGTGGGACTCATGTATTTAGATGATATGAAAGTTGACCACATTTACATGCAAATCGAAGTTCCAGATTAATAGGGTCCACGTATGAGGGCTGGAGAAGATTGCATGGTAATATGCTATTATAGCTTTTAAATACATTTACCGATGTTTTGACGCAGAATTAGCATCGTTCTTGCACAAAGAAATCATGTCGGCCTGATAGCAATTTGGTTTTCCAATTGGGAATACAATTTCATCAGGTTCAACTGTCATTTTTAATAATCACCCAGGTTATGCTCACTAAATTGAAGATTTTTTTTCCTCTCTCGCTGGAGCCACAGCAGATGAAAGAACAAGCAGTGTGTTAACTGCGGCTTGCTTGAAAAAAAAATGGCTACCCGTAATGCCATTTACAATCTAAATGGAGCTTCAAAGACAAGAATGACAAGTGTCTGTGTCTGTGGATGTGTGTGTGTTTGTGTGTGTTTGGCACACAGCATGAAGCAGCATGTCCAACTGTTTAAACCACTAAACCTGATGGCACCTGAACCTGATCAAACACATATTTAGGCTTATTATTGGAATGCCTAAGAACAGTTTGAAAACAAAAGACCATTTGGCCCCAGTGATGCGCCTTGACTTATTGACAGCTAAAATCTAAATTTGCATAATACATAGAGCATAATCTATTCTCTCTAAAGAGATTAAGTAATATGACTAGACAAATAACCGTCTCTCGCCAGGGACAAAATGTCAATCATTTCTCATACAAAATGGTCCTGACAGCTAAATACAGATCTCAGTTTCCCGCCGAAGAATTCATTACTTTTGAATAATAAATGGCCAAATAGATTGTTCAATCTTCACAATTTTTTCCTTCATATTTTGTCTGCAAAGAGATGAATTTCAATATGTAGACAGTTGAGAACCTCAGGCCTGACCTAAAAGTATGCATAATCTAAATGCTCTCCGCAGTTACCAGCCGGATTTATTAACATTCACTTTAATTAGTGCATTCAAATGTGCCATGTTATGACTTCTCTTTGAGAACACACAAACATAAGAGACAAAAAGATAAGGAAGGAAAGCCTTAAAAGATACAAAAAAAAAATATATATATATAAAGAAAAATAATAAATTCTGCTTGGGTGTTGAGCTTACGACATATTTTCTTTTAATGTCCCAGTCAAGCAAAACAAATAATTAACAGTCGCAGAGGAAATAACACACAGAATAATGTATTTGTGTCAGTCACATGGCTTTTTAAGGCTGGAGAGAAAGTCCATAATAAAAGACTTTAAGTTATATAAACAGAGCTCCGATACCATCCAGTTAATAAACATACTTTTGTTGTCTTCCGGGGGCCACAAATACTTGAGAAAACAGACAGTAGCCTATGCCTTTTGGCGTCCTTGTCAACTTATGTAAACAGCCTGCAACCATTCTGGGAGCGAGCACCACAAGGAGACCATAGATTATTAATGAAGTTTGAAAATAACAAAGGCTGATTCAGCTGCTTCAAGAGCATCCTGTGCCATGCTATCACTGGCACTTGGCTCCTAAATGGCAAAGAATGACTCCCTATACCTGAGATTCAATGCAGAGTATCGATTAGAGATAAATGCATTCTTTGGGAACCTGGTGTAAAGTTATTTTTCTTTTTTTATACTAATTTAAAGGCTATTTTCTTGCCAGGGAAACATTAAATAAGGTTGATTTGTATTTTATTTTATTTCCCAGAGAGCCCCAGTGTGTTTGAGGTCCGCTAATTTGGCTCACGGGGGACCGTATACTCCTGGCTCAGCAGGCCACAAATGTAAGGCCTTTGACATCAGGGATCGATTCAACTCTTGGAGGGGAAAAGAGGGGAGGGTTTGCACCATGCGTGCCCTTACTCATTAGCCGACCGCGGGGGAGAGGAGGCGTTAACTTGGCCCTTCCTTTGGGACGCTAAATGGGTCCAGGGCCACCGCTGACGTCGGGGGTGGGGTCAAAACCACAAAACTAGCTTCTGTACTGAGTCAAGATAACTTTCTTTCTCAAAGGCCGGGATGTTAGGTCCCTTGTGTCAACGGAATGGGACACGCACACACACACGCACACACACACGCACACACGCGCACACACACGCACACACGCGCAAACACGTGCAAACACACGTCAACGCACCTATTCCAGTATTCCACAACAGGACATCAGAGAGGTATGGTAAACAAGATTATGCTCTTTTGTTAATTAACGGCGTACTCACCAGCAACAAACTAGCAAGCAGCAAGGAAAACTTAGTAGACAAATAGGCTGCTGCTTTGGCTAACAGGGCTG
Source organism: Percopsis omiscomaycus (assembly GCA_027575585.1). Lineage (NCBI taxonomy): Eukaryota > Metazoa > Chordata > Actinopteri > Percopsiformes > Percopsidae > Percopsis > Percopsis omiscomaycus. The sequence goes on along the minus strand of JAODLI010000008.1, from coordinate 1,841,848 downwards.
GGATAAAGGCTTCAGCTAACGAGGGACTAATCATGTGCATACGTTAAGCGCATCAGGCCTAATGTCTCTAAAAACAAAGCAGCGTGTATGCAGGTAATCACTGCCTTGTTTATATTTTCACCTGCCGGCCCAGGCTCTAATAAGGCATGATATCACAGCCAACCATGGCATAGCGCATGCACACCAAACGGTTGTGTGCTGACAGATGTATAGGCATAGATGTGTCAAACTGCACAGGCCCGCGCAAACCCACACACACACACACACACACACACACACTTGATAATAGTGCTAACTGGTGTCAGCTATTCAGTCTTCACAACAAAGATGTACATGGCAAGTAATCATGTAAAGTATATTGATAATGCTTTACTTTAAATTATACTTACATGGTTACATGGTGGAAATTCTCTTGTTCTCGACCTTCAGTTTAATCTCAATTTCACACATTATAACTCTTTTGTACAGTATGTGGCTATTTCTCTCTATTCAGTCTATTCAGTTCTTGTTTTTCTAAGCTTTATTAATTGCTGAAAGGTATTTTTGGATGACGTAATCATACATATTGGACCGATTTGCTTATTACATAAACGTGTGTGTGGAGCTTTCTCTCTTTACTCTCTCAAAGTCTATTTGAGTTTGTTGGAAAACAAATATATCCATAATGATGTAGGGTTATAATTGCATTTCAACCTGGGTTAACATCTCATGTTTTACACTGAAGCACTTCACTCCCTACCTTCGAGTAACTTTCATAGGCAGTTGCAAATTAGACAAACTTTCATAGGCCTCCCAGCTCAGTGCAATGATAATAATATTAATTAAAATAGCCAATTATTATTTTATTAAACTTTAGCAGTGTTGAACAGAACTGTAAAGTCAGCTTATAGAGCAGAGAGGCTTTCCCCCCTGTCTCAAGTGCCCTAATTGGCAGTGCTTGTGATTCTTAGAGCTGTGGTCCGTCTTTGCTTTGCTGACAGAACTAAAGGCCAGGGTTTATAAGGAGAGAAAGAAGTAGGGAGAGTGTGCGTGTCTAATTTTGTGTGCGGCTGGCAGGGCGGAGGAGTTGTGTACACCTCAGCATATCAACAGTCTTTCTCGTCATCATTATGAATCAAACTTTCATGGTGTCTTGTTGACTGTTGACAGTTTACTGACTGAGCAAGGAAACACTGGTGGTTGTGTCGGTGCTGAATTAATGATACAGCATTAATTAATAAAGACATAACGCTCCCAAAAGATACATTTCTCCCTCAGACAAAAGCAAGAACAGAATGTAGACTAGGGAAATGAACAGTGTTAGATTAGTTGCTGGCAAGGACAATGTGAAACCTGAAATGGTTAGTTTTTTTTTTTTTTTTATGCATTTGCAATACATCTCACGTCATACATCAAATAGCCTCTTGTAATCTCTTATTAAGAATAATGTCTATGGAGAAGATGATAATTCTCTTTCTTTCTCCACTTTAACCAGAAACAGATGTTCACCACCACAACCACTCACGTCTTGTCTTGTTTTGAAAAGCAAAAGGGGATGTTTAATACACTGTCTTTATGATTCAGTAGCAGTATAGAAAGCCAGAGATTACCAATAACAAGGGCTTCACCGGTATCCAACCTTGTCTTGTTTACCCTAAAACCTGGGAGAGCAGAGGAGAGGAGAAGAACAGCCCTATAACAGCATGGACTTGCTAGGCACCATTTGAAAGCTGTGTGAGACCACCGGGCCCAGAGAGCACAGCTAATATGACACCCCAAGGCCTAATCTTCTTAGCAGGGTGGGATAAAATGAGTATCCATTACAGAATCAACCTTCATCCCAGCCCTTTCTCCCCCATATTACCACTATCACCCTCTACCCCCCCCCCCCCCTTCCTTCCAACCTCTCTTGAGCCAGTGCTAGGTTGATAGCCAGCGTTGAGACAATTGGCTGACACTGAGCCCTAATCAGGTATTAGCCACTAAAGCTGCAAGGGAAGGCTGCTAATCTCCATACTCAGTCCATCTGTAGAGGCAAGGCCCCGGCAGCTTGCTTTCCTCTGGCCCAGGCCCTAGATCAAAGATGAGTGCTAGAAATCAGATTAGAGGAGAAGAGAGGGCGAGAGAATGCTGGGCGCGAAGGCCACAAATCTCTCAAGCCTCCCTCCACCTTGCTTCTTTTAAAAAGCTTTTGCATAATGACACAGGGGGGGTAGGTGACATTAGGCCCCCCAAAAAGCCTCTTAGTGGCACATGAAACACAAACATGAAGGGGACGAGTACAAAATAAAGGTAGCTCGGACGGTGGGAATGGCCTTTTAGCTCGCAGCAGTAAGGAAATTGTTCTGTTATCATTTCAAACTATTCCGGAGTGGCAGTGCTTAAACTCTGGTACAGGAGCATGCAGAAGGCCAGGACGTTGTCATCTGTGAGCTCTCTTCCTGTTCACCTTTAAGCTTACATCTCACTGGAATGTGAAAATCAATATGTATTTGATCCTTCGCCCACGGAGCACACCAGGCCATTGCAACACTCCTCAAACTCCCAAATCCCTTACACACCCACCCACACACACACACGCACACACACACACACACACACACACACCCACACACACAGCCCTATCTGGCCAGCAGCTGCTCAAAGTAAGTCCTAAAATGACATAGTTGTTCTTTCTGGGGGTCAAAGGTCAGAAAGTTTGAGAGCCACTGGGGTAGCAGGTAGCGTACACTGGCTGACCCTGAGATTGCTCCAGTCAGGCTTCTACTACAGGACCACCCTGGGCAAGGCAAGACCCGCTGCTCAATATTTATGACTGCGGCTTCACGCACTTAACCACCTTAGGCAAAATTATTTTTCGAATGGTCTTAGCGTTTTACCTTTGTCCAAAAGCTCACATGTACAAGATGAATAATAAGTTCAAAGACAAATAAAATTCAAATTGAATTATTATAATAGTGAACAAACATTTACAAACAAACAAACAAACAAACAAATGCATTCTCATACTTCAAATGCATTTAGACAGGTGCACGCGGATAGATTCTTGCAAAGTGGCTATTGTTATTGATTGGCTCCCATTCGGTTCACAATTACCCATAATGCATTTGGTGGCGAGGGTGCTCCTTTGATTGTGAGGGCTGATGTACACAGAGAAGCTAATGTCGTGGGAGGTCACTTCCTGCCTACATCTCCTACATGTTCTCCTGAGGATGCTCAAGGGCATGGTGCTGCTAGCATGCCAATGTACACACACGCACACACACACACACACACACACAACTCTCTTGGTTGTAATAATCAGAAATGTTCTGCGGTGTTACAATGAATTGTATAATGTGTACCATGTGCTTTACTGCACACGTGTCTTCACGCATTGCATCTTATGGGGCGGGGCGGGGCAGACTGTCTTTATCGAAGCAGACAAATGTTAATTCCCTTCAGTGAGCGGTGGCCTGACCTCTAGACTTTTTGAGGAGGACACACACACACACAAAAACACACGCGCACGCGCACACACACACGCGCAGACACACACTCTCCTCTTCAGAAGGTCACAGAGCGGATGACACCAGCCTGTTCCCTGTTTCACTTCGATTGGTCCATCTTTTCTCCTTCATTACAACGCACAGCTGTGAGTAAGAGCCAGTGTGTGTGCGTGTGTGTGCGTGTGTGTGTGTGTGTGCATGTGTGTGTGTGTGAGTGAGGGGGGGGGTGTTTAAACGTGTGTGTGTCTGCATACAAATGTGTATGTGCATATGGGGCAGTGCTCATACCGTGAGTGTGTTTGCATCTTTTCCTGGTCTCTGAAATGGCTAAGTGCTGTTAGTGCAATTTTTATCAGCAAGGCCACCGGTGAGACCCAGGGGAACAGACTAGGGCTATCGCTCTCTCCCGGCCCTGAAATTGATATTGAACATGGAGGAGGAGTGGGGTGGAAATCTCACAGACTGCTAGCAATTAGCTTAAAAAGGGATTTGCAACTCTGTGATTCGTCGACCTCAAGATCGAAGTCATTTAAAGACTTTTATTTTATTTTCCGTCGTCCCTCAATGCCCGGCTTTCTCACTAGTCCATACGCCTCTTACAAGACGATGTGAAGTTTCCCTATTATAAGGTTAATATCTGTTCCTGAGAACTCGCTGAAGCACAGGCAAGGTCTTTCATTCGGCTGGCTCTGCACGTCCCTAACACTGGAGCGCTAAACGGATGTGAGGCCACTGCAGTTTGCTTTTATAATTTGCAAATCAGCGGAACACACTGTACATACAGCACGTACAGTGAACTACATTATAGCCAAACGACTTGAAAGAAAATGTTAAACTATACATGTTTAACAAACTTCTATCAACTCCACTTAAATACGGCAGTGAAGATTTGTTTACCTATGCGCACTTCACAAATTCTCAGTACTTTCAGGATATGAAGTTGCAGTTCCAAAGTACACCCTTACCTCATATTGCAGAGGTTCGTGTTACAGTGAAAAAGAAGAGACACATTCAATTCAATTTGTTATTTCAACAGCTAGATGTTTTGATTGACGTTGAAAGTCTATTTTGCCTATTCAAACACAGACTTAATGAAATTCTCGCACCCTAGACTGAGAGAATGTGCGCAATGCAGCCTCATTTTGGGCTGTGTTTGTGCAAGCGGTCGGTACGTGGTCAAACAGGCTTCAGGCCAGAGGCAGGACCCCATCGGGATGACAGACTTGTTGTTTGTCTAAATAAATACAATGTGTACGGTCAGAGCACGGTCTTGTCACAACAGTAAGTCCCAACTTAAAAAGTTACGATTTTTGGACAGGATTTTACGGGTTATAATTGATTATTCATACTGCGCTTAAGGGTAAAGATAAATTGATTGATTTCTGGATGGACAACCCCTTAGAAATCAAACATTTAATCATTGAACAAAGATAAATCCATATATTATTCCAAAGTACATTTAAGTAATCCTTAGATTGCAGTAATGATCTTGAATTATAATTGTAATATTGTTAACTGTCCTTTTATTATATAATTTGTACATTATTGACCCCTTTTCACTCTCATTTAGCATGTGCATGTGAGTGTATATGCACACACGTGCGCGCGCACACACACACACACACACACACACACACACAATATGACACATTCCTATGAAGAAAACCCAGGCAGTTGAGGAGCCCTGTTCTGGCCCTCTATAGCACTGCAGTTTAAAAAATGTGAGCAGCAACCATTAATAGAAGCAGAGATGACGGATGGGTTCATATGCCATGCAAGCAGGCCCAGACAATGGCTTTAGCCCAGTGACAGATTGCCGTGCCGTAACCCACTTTATGTTAAACTCATTCTCGCTGTTCAATTTCACAAGTGTAATTTTGTTCGCCCGCGCTGCATTGTCCTCGGCCATGGCCGAGTTGTGGGGGAGCGCAGTCGAACCCGCGGACCCCTCCTCCGGTAACGATTCCCCTGCTCTATTCTATTGTATTGTTTTCTGCATAATCAAGTTGGTAGTCAAGGGTTTGGGTGACACAGCCATCTGTCAAGTTCATTTGCTCGGCAAAATGCAAAGGAATAATGGCCAATCCAATAGGAGCCTATCTGTTATTAAATATGCTGCCTCTTGGTACAGTATACACACACACAGTCAAGAGTGTATAGAATCGCATACTGTGCACTCAAGCCTGTATAGACATGCATGTGATCCGAGCACACTGAACACAAGCACACACTGACATGGAAATAAATATGGGCTGTCCCACGCGCTGTTGTGAGCACATTTTATGAGTTATGAAGTTCGAAAAGTATGATTCCTTTAAGGCTAGGATATTGTCCGCTTTGAGGGCTAGTATACTCAGGTTGGCCTGTGGTGTATACAGCTATTATGTGTACCCTGTATAAACAACAGTGATGCATCTACTCTGTATTACTATTACTGAATACTAAACATTTGCTAAAATCCCACAACGTCTAACTGTAATTGTATAAAAACAAAGAAGGCAGATACATAGGCCAACCGTTAACACCTGAAATTCAGAGCGCACTGAAAACAGGGCAGATAAAAGTACAGTCTGTAGGTTTCACATTGATGAAAACCTGAACGTAGCGCGCTGCCCTGGAGGATTGCAATCTGTAAGAAACACAAATCACACAGTGTGAACTCTGATCGCAGGGCACGTCTTGTCAACACCATAGTACTGTTTGCTTTCTTTTGAAAAGTGTTCATTCAACTTAGCTCTCTGAAGTCAGCGACCGGACCAATTTGGCATTTCACAACTCGCTGAGCCACAAACACACCAACGCACAGGGAATGTCAAAATAGCAGGGCTAGCTGGTCAGAGCAGCACACATTAGCCGTGCGGACGAGCCAAAATGATTTGTATGAACTTGTTTTTATTTTTCATAATTAAGTAAATAACAAATACAGATTCCTACAGGAAACAGGAAAATAATGAAAGATAAACCAAATGGAAAACAAACAAACAAACAATGCACTTGTAATGTTCTTACATTTCGCTTTGTTGTATAAATGTTTGACATGACATGGTTTTAGGAACACTGTAGGTATTCACGGTTTGGTTCTCACCAAAGAGATTACTCAAAATTCCTAACTTTTTCTGGTGTACAAGAACTAAACCACGCACCAGTCTAAACAGAAAGCTTTATAATTAGCAACACATGATTATATATATTTTAAATTTCAGAGTGAACCTTAACTATAATGCCTTTGTGTTTCTCAGACCCTCTAAATGGTGTTGTTTTCACTCTTTCCACAGACTGAATCCTACACAAGTGCGAGGCGGGTAACAGGATGAAATTACAATGGATTCACTTTACAGTATTTCAAAAAGCGATTACACTATGAATAAAATTGACACAGGCCCTTTTGTTATCTTTGGCCCTCTCTCTGTCTCTCTCCGTTTCTCTCCTGCTTCTCGTACGTGTGCTCCCTTTACTGCCCACCTCACCTAACCCATTATTCCACAGCTTGTGTGAAAAAGGGTAATCGCTCAAATCACTCAAAAGCAACTATGTGTGTTTGACACCGGGGGAAGCCAAACCATCATCACAAGCAGCCGTTAATGGCTCTCTCTGGATCCCATAAAAAGCTCCGTGGCTCAGCCTAGCGCCACGCAGCTCAGCGGGGCCAAATGCTGTGGGCACTACAATGCTACAGTCATGGCCAAATGTTACCCTAATGAATTTAGACCATGCCAGGTTATTGCAAAAGGCAGCCGTGGCCATCCAATAGCCTCCAATACCATCCTAGATGATCTGAAGCGACTCCCATGGCCGTTTCTCATGCCAGGGAGCTCAGCGCCATGTGGAAGTAGTGTGTGTGTGTGTGTGTGCGTGTGCGTGTGCGTGTGAGAGTTAGAGCCTGTTTCTTTTTGGCACAAGTCAACTCAGCTCAAGCGATCATTCCTACACACACACACACACACACACATAAACAAGCACAAAAAAGTGACCCACAAATAAACAAACCAGCTTTAATAAAGCTGGCAGAAAACGACACGATATCCTGTAATTTCCAGTGCTTTCCTCATTCATGCAAAATGAACATATTGATTTTTTTCCTCTGCTAAATTGCTTGAACGCTTGTACATATTGAATATTGGGTGGAAAGGCCACATTACAGTGAAATGCAGAGTTTTCAGATTTTTTCACTGGCGTAATTGAGGGCCAATGAGATGGAGAGGCCCGTGCCTCCAGCATTAAAGCAAACTCAGCTTAAAGAAATATTAATGTGGACAGAAATGTGTTCAGCAAGCCAAATCCTGAGGGCTAAATATCCACCAGCTCCCTAACTACATAAACGGCTATGCTTGGTTAGTATGGACATGATTTGTATTAAACTTTACACACCGCCTACAAATGTTATTCCTTTGACAGTGGCGGTTTTCCGGCAAAAGTAAAAGAACCAATTCTCCCTCTCTCTCTTTCGCTTCCATCACCCTTTTCTCCTCAATTTTAATCCTGCCTCCTAACTTTCTTTGTCCCACCCTTCCCGACATTCCACTGTCATTCCCTTGCCCCCATATATGCCAACCTCTCTCACCCTTCCTCACTGACTAACCCACCTCCTCCATTCACATACCCATCAACACACCCGTTCTGG
>JAODLI010000008.1:1821226-1833660 GCA_027575585.1 Percopsis omiscomaycus | reverse complement strand
CCACACCACTCTCTATATCTCTAATACAGTCACACACTCACACAAACACACACACACACACACACACACACACACACACACACACACACAAGTGTAGGTAAAGACACAGCAGTCAATCTGCAGGTAATCCCTCTAAAAGACAACTTTAAAAAAGTGTTCAAATGTGTTCTTTAGCCCACAGCGGCACACGTTCACAGTTGTTGGATATGTAATGTCAATGTGAGTCATTTCAGTGCATCATAGGGTGTGCCTTCAAACCAAGCATCGATTCTACTTGTTGTCTGTCAGCGAATAGCATATTCATTCCTGACCACACACAGGCAAAATAAATACATGCAAATGCAAGGAGAACCACATTTTAAAGGCATTAAAATGTCAATGAAATCCGCCTTAATTGGTTGATGTGACATACTGTATTGACCCATTGTTTGTCATAAATGTATTTGCTTCCAAATCTTAAACAACATATTTAATTCTGGTAGTTTTGATACGGGACCGTATTTCTTCTTTTGTGGCGTTTTTAAAGCAGTACTGAAAATGTTTAATCCAGAATGTAAATAGTTGTTACTAGCAAGTAGCATACTGATATGGAAGTCTGGTAGTCTTTTCAAGTTAATGTTTTTGAGAAGCAATGGAAGTCAATGGAGGTTATGCAAAACCACTAACAAGGGATTATTTCATCCCAAATGTTCACAGCGTGATCATATTTTGAGGTAAGCAGTGGAGGGTGTAACAACACGGTTAGCATTGCTTTGATACACTCAAGTGCAACTGGTAACATGACTATTTGTGAAGGCTGCATACAGAATATGGTTTAGATGGCAATGAATGGTTCAAAGTTAGACATGTTTGATAATGCATTTCAATTACACTTCCCACAAACTCGCACTGTGACAGAAGGCACACTGGCATGCATATACAAACTATGGGCACACACACACACACAAACGCACACGCACGCACGCACACACACAATCATCACAAATAAACTCTCTCTCTTCCCTCTCTCACTCTGTTTGGCTGTCAGCAGGGACAGGGTGGCCTGGAACTTCTTTCTCTCTCGTTCTCTGCTCTCTCTCCAGTGTCTCTCGACCACTCAGATATTCATGGCCACATCTGGGACAGTTTAATGAGTTAATGCCAGTTAATTACTCACTCTGGTGCTGCCGACTCTCTCTCTCTCTTCCTCTCTCTCTCTCTCTCTCTCTCTCTCTCTCTCTACCTCTCTCTCTCCTTCTCTCGCTCTCTCTATACCTCTCTCTCTCTCCCTCTCTCTCCCTCTCTCTCTCTCTGATTAATTGCAGGGAGAAGCAGGGGAAAGAAGAGCTATCAGCATCTATTGCCATCATCAATATCACTGGTTTTTGGCTGCATTAGAGCTGGGAGAGAGTAAGGCCAGGGCATGCGCTTGTGTGGTATATACATGTGTGTGTGTGTGTGTGTGTGTGTGTGTGTGTGTTCCAAGCCTCTAATTGAGAGATGATTCCATTATCGGTCAGTTGGTCGGAGGGATGAAACCATAGTTATCCTCTCTGGAAAACAGAGAGGTACAGTAGGGGACACAGGGAAGAAAGGAAGGAAAGTAGGAAGGAAGGAAGGAAGGAAGGAAGGAAGGAAGGAAGGAAGGAAAGAAGGATAGAATGATAGAAGGAAAGAAGGAAGTCAGAAGGTAGGTAGGTATAGGACGTTTTTGAATACAAGTCTTTGTGGGAATTTTAAACCAGTGCTTTGGCCGTGATGGGAAAGCGGTGAACTTAAGGCCAGAGAAAGGGTGTTTGTGTAGTTGGTTCTCCTTGGTCCTGGTAGGTTGTCGCATTCTTTATAGTAACAGCTATCTTTAATGGCACCTACAGTAAATACACTATACAGGGTATACATGTATACTTAACCATATACACATTGCAGTAATGTGTATCCTAGTAATACTGCAAATCGCGAAAGACTTCTGCACTGCACAAACGCTATGATATCACAGCAATCTTAGACCCTTCACCCACAAATTAAGATGTATTAAGATTTATGATAAGAAAACAACAAAGAATAGAGCACAGACAAGATATATCAAATACTTCTCTTTTTTTCTATTTTTTCGTCGTGCAATTTGTCTTGAGTCCGCCAGACCCAATAATTTATCACCTTTGGTTTTGGAGTCATTGATTTAACCCTAGGTGACCTCTAACACTGTTCCAGGGCCACTTAATTTTGTGCGTGTCTGTGTGTATGTGTGTGAGAGAGAGACTTTGTGTGTGTGTGTGTGTGTGTGTGTGTGTTGAGGGGAAGGATCTAAAAGAAGGGATATCATTGGGGGCACAGACTGTTTCCTTTCAGCACTAAAAGGTCAGCCGGAGTGCAAGAATGATAGCCTGGGGTCATAACAATACACCAGTGTGACTGTGTTTTCATGGGTGGCTCTGTGTGTGTGTGAGGAACTTTTCCAGGCTGAAGACACAGAGAGATAAAGAGGGTATGGAGGGAAAGAAAGAAAGAAAGAAAGAAAGAAAGAAAGAAAATGTGTGTGGAAAGAAAGCACTGAGAGAAGGAGACGAACGGACAAAAAGAAGAGGAGTTGTACATGTTTCATGTGTTTGCGTTTCCACCTAGATTGTGTGATGGCTGAACAGAGAGCCCCCCCCCCTCTCACAACGTGACAGCACTCTATACACAGAGTATTAGCATCACTGTAGCGTAATGACTACTGTCCACACGGTACACACAGCTTTATATCCACAGGTAAGGTAATCCAACCAGTCGGTTTGCATATGTCACATAAGCACAGGACTTAAACACTGTCTGATTAATTGGTATGTCCAGCAGGGCTGTTGGATGATCCCTGCGTGTCTTCCAGCCAGTCCTCTGGCTTCCTGGCGGCTCTGGTCTGTGCTCCTTTTACTGTAGGAGACAGGTGATTAGTACATTGCCCACACCTGTCTCCAATCCCCAAGCCCCGTGAACCACCCCTCCCTACATCGCCTCCCACCTACAAACAGAGCTACACCACACAAACCTCCACAATCACCTCTGCATGTGGTCCTTCATAGCACTGCATGACTAGCTGTGCGAGTGTCTATTGCTCTGTGTATTGGAAGGTTATGTGTTGGAGAGAGTGAAACAGTGAAACAAAACAAAGAAGAAATGGAAACTAAAGGAGGGAAACTAATGTAAGCTTGCATATTAAGTGTTAAGAAGAAAAGAACAATGGCTTATAAAACACAACGCGCTAAGAAGGAGCTATATTTGGGGGTCGGGGGGTGGTCGGGGGGCGGCCAGGGGGGGGGGGGGACATCACAGACATCAGCGACAGGTTATAAATTCTACAAAACATTAACTTCATTACATGGCAATTACGAACTCTAAGTGGCGGAACAGAAAATTTCACTTTCCCATCATTACAGAGGTGCCCACTTCTCTGAGCTTTGTTCTGCTGCCTTTGGTGAGGAAAGGTCAAGCCATTACAAGGCCCAAATGAAACCGCCCTGGTGTGATGTATGATTGGGGTTCAACCTGCACCCGCTGTTTCCTTTATTGCCCGACAAAACACAATAAAGGAAACAGGAATTCTCTCCTGTCTTGGGGTGCAAAAGACAGGTTGAACATCCAACACAAACCGTGTTTAGATGCAGACATAATGGAGTAGTTTGTATCAGTTTGGGAGGCAGAGCAGGTAAAAAGTGGATGCTCACACCCACAATACACAATAATGGACATGTGTGTGTGTGTGTGTGTGTGTGTGTGTGTGTGTGTGTGTGTGTGTGTGTGTGTGCCTATTGCGTTACATTCAATTGTGTTCCTCTGATTTGAATTTAAACAATAGGGTGTTGTGAGCTCTGATGAAAGTAGTTCCTCTTCACCGTGATAAAAAATAATAAATACAAATAAACTTTAGCTACATATAGGCCTTTTATGCACATATAGACAGCATATGGAAATACCCTGTATATAACTGGATGCTTTTAAATTTTTCTATTGTAATACAAATGTTCTATAAAAACACATGATACTTACACTCTACCACAGTCTTGCTTTTAATAAATTTTGAATGCTAACATTTTGGGGTATTGTATTACGCAAAAAGGAGGAAAGCTAAACAAACATTTGTCACACATTCTTTAAAAATATAAATTGGAATATAGAAACAAAAATAAAATATCTAACTATCTAGGGGCATTGTTACGAAACATCATTATCTGGGGTCTGTACAAACTAGCTGGATATAAATGAATCATGTAAAAAAAAAAAAAATGACTGTGACATCTCATGAACTGTTAACATCAATATACCATGTACAACACAAAAATTAAATCATTTTGGCAAATACGTAAAGTGACGTAAAGTGGCCAAAAATTGACCTCTTTCAGATATTTATTAAAGTTAAGCAAGGAGTTATTGGATAACAGGCATGGATGATTGTAATCTGATACACTTGTTATGAGGTTTAATCTTAACTGCTAAAACTTGATGGCAAACACAAGTCACACAATGGCGGCATTAACTGACAACTACAAGTCTCTCTCTTACTCTTGTTCTCAGGTGAGACCAACACCTTGAAGTTTTTCCATTTAGTGTGCAGACGTAGAAAGGAAAAGCTAAAACTAACATGAAAGACAAAACTAATTAAATACTTTGCTCAAACCACAGATTATTAGATCTTAATTTATAACGGTTAACCCTACTCAGATTGCTACAGTATTTGATTAATTTCCCTCACAATGTACCTGTGCCTCAATATTATTAGCTAATAACTTTGCACTAAGGGAATCTAATATATAGCAGTTTAATGCTAAACCCAAACCGTTTTGCTCTCGCATTTTGCTATAGTAAGCTTTAATGAATCCTGCTCAGAAACACATTGTTTTTGCAAACAGTAATGCCTGGGCTGTTTACTTGTATTCAGAGGGGATAACTATTATTACAGCTATTAACAGCTATTATTTTCCTATGGTAATTAGGAGAGGATAATAATTCCCAAATAACCGATAAGAATGTTTCAATACAGTACTAGCATAGCTCTGCGAGTTCTTATCCTAATGCTAGTGTTTATGTCACCACCATTGTACCTTTTGTCAGAAGTACAATAGGCAATTAGTTTTCATTAAAAAATACTCCAAAGTGCACAAACTTTCTTCTACAATTTGCTGCAGTATAGTTAGACAGCAGGGTTCTAAAACAACAGTTGTTATGCTTATATGGCTGTATCAGTAGCCCCCAGCAAATACCTGCAATAAACACCGTGGCTCCGAGGGACCCTTGTGATGGATCATGATGAGCTTGACACAAAGGGGGGCATGTTAAACCTAATCAAAACATAGATCCGCCCCTTGAAATTTTTACCCGGACCTTCCTTATGTTCTGTTAAACCCCAACACATGAGGTAATGTCAGGTCTTTTGTAAGATTAATGAGAAAAGCACAGCTTCCACTTCCTACATGAGCCGTCGGAAAGTATGTGGAATCCCCACAGTATCTGGGTTAAACAATACACTGTCAAATAATGAGACAGGATAATTATAGCTGTGAGACAGCGTGAACGCAGGGTGCACGGAGAGAGAACCCCTTATTAAGAACTCTGTAATTAGTTGTCAAATAGCCATGATGTGTGAATGATGAGTGATGTGTCAACTTAGCTTGTTCTCCCCAAGAATGCAGGATTTACGCTTTAAGAGACCCAGGGTGTACCAATTAGCCGTTCCTAAACCACTGCATAGTAAAGACATGGCGTAGTTAAAATGTCACATTACAGTGTATGCATTTCGAAGTGTTTTACAGAAGTGCTTTATTTTTTTGTGTAATACTATTTAGTACGGCAAACCACAATGGCCGTTGGACTTGGAGGTTTGTTCCAAGACATGCATTGTCAGTCAACTGATCCTGGCCTTAATATTGCTAAAAATAATCTACTGATCACTTAATTCATTTTCCCTTTGAATAATTGATCGGAAACACACTTCCTCAGTGATGATTCTTCTTTTTTTTCTTTGTGGCTTTGGGGAACAACACAGGACAGTAATATATACGTTGCTTTAATCAAGCTTTTGATCTTCAGTACAATTCTCCAATAAGTCAATTAAAACTAGGCCTGCTGATGATGAATTATGCAACCAGTTTATTAAAACATTTATCAGCTAGACTTATTATAAATGGATGACTTACAGTGGAAGACAGGCAGTTGAGATGAACGGGTCATGAGATTGGCTTCTTCTCCATCTGTCTTATTCGACTTGGTTGTTTACCATTTTGCATGCAGATGGTTTTTGATTATAGAGTCATAGGCTGCTGTTTTGTGTTAATAAACTGCAGCGAGTCTATTTAGCGAGTCTGTTGTAATAGTTTGTGACATCACAAAATGGCAGCCAGAGGTTTGAAAAGTCATACTGTCCTTCCTTGCCTGCTTTTATCTCCAGTTTTCATATTTTCTTTTACTTATCTGTAAGCCACAAATCCAGATTTGGCCCTAACAGATTTGTGAGGCTCGGCAGTTGTCCTGGGGGCATGTAGGGTGTCAGAGAGCACGCAAATGCCCCCTTGCCAGAAGGAATTGTCAGAGAAAATGCTAGAACCAAATCAATCGCTCATGGGCCTCATCACACAAGGGTTTGGAAGTGAAATTAATAAACTAAACACCAATACCTAATAACTTTAAGTACCTTGTTTGTAGGTAAGACATTTTTAAATAATATATGATAAAATCAATAAAACTTTAGAGATCAATCAGGGATCCGGTAATTGTAAAATAGATACCGCCGATTGCTGCATCTTCATTCATTCATGCCATTTCATGTGTCCAATTTTTTCCTTTCCATATGTGGACTTGACATTTGATAGTTATTCACCACTGAGAGGGAAGATTCTATGCATCCTCTGAGAATAACTAAGAGGAGAATGTTGCTGAACCAAAAGCACATACTGTAGGTCGTCACAGCTGAGGGTGAAATAGAGATCTTAAGGGTAGGACAGGGACTGTTGTCGCTTAATTAGAAGCTGGGTGTAAAAGAAAATGGTGGGACAATTACTTTGTAAGTGTTTCTCTTTTTGTTTATTTGCCTCTTCTTGGCATTTTGGAACCTGTTGACACAGATTATTCAGGTGGAGGCCTGCGGGGCTGGCTGTGGGCGCTAAGCTGGGCCAGTGTGCACATCTCAGTGCTTCTCTGGAATGGCTGCCAGCCCCGTCTGTGAGGCTGTGATAATGGAGCCTCCTTTCCCGTCTCTCTGTTGTGTGGAAATGTTTCCATTAGCCTCTGACAAGAAAATTCCTCTCTGCAATTTAGTCCATCTTTTATGTCCATCTTGTTTCTTCCAGAATGCAGATTTTATGCCTCTCTCTCTCTCTCTCCCTCCCTCTCTCTCTCACTCTGTTGCTTGTTTGCTGCCTGCTACACCCCTCGAGCACTAGAATGCTGGGTTGTGATAAAGAAAAGGCCCTTCTCCTAGCAGGTTCGAGTGTTTTGCTCTTTCATATCTATGACCTTTTTTGTGTGTTGTAAACATAAGAGATAAACGGCGGTATGAATGAGGCTCTTCCAATTTCAATCCCTGTCCCCCGCCATTGGCCGTTTTAGAACATTCACTTTGACGGATTGAGTATGACACAATCATAGCACATTGCTGTTTGACTCTAACTCATGTTTTTTCTAAATATGCTCGTGCCCATCAACGCAAGCACATCTGGAAATTGTGATGTGACCTTTATTTGCATTACTAAGCTCATCAAATTTGAACAATAATTCACACATCCAGCTGAAACTAATGTGAAATATTTTGGCAAGCATCTGAAATGAGTGTAATGCAAATCTCATGTCTTTTTGTAGCACAAACAGGAGCGGCAGCCAAAAGACTAACAGCTAGGCAATAATTCAGTCAGATGTGGAACACACTTATGGCACAGTGAGGAGAGAGAGAGAGAGAGAGAGAGAGAGAGAGAGAGAGAGAGAGAGAGAGATATTACTGGGCCTACAAAGGTTTGGTCTGGCACAGGTCTCTGGAATGGCTAGCTGATACGAGACAAATTTTACTCCTGTGTGAATTAAGTAGCGCACAATGGATGAGTTGCTGAAATTGTCTGCTTGAAAGAACCACAGATAATATTCATTATGTCTTTTTTCCTACTCTAATGCTGTAAGCATATGAGTATAAAATTGTTGGTGTGTCCATAGACTGGGGGCTTTCTAATAGTGCATATGAAACGTTGGCAATGTGCTTGTATTTATTGGCAGAGACAGTTTGCGAGGACAAATATGTGGAGAGTTTGAACCAATACCCTTGATCCTAACATGGAGAACCCCCCCCCCCTTCCCAAACCCATGTATAAAATCCTTCCTTTCCAATAAAACAATCTTATAATTATTAAGGCGCATCATTGCAACCATTGCAAGGGCTATCCTTTACATTTCTAATCTCCTTTCTAAAGATTTCTAAAGTTGAATGTAAAGATTATTATCAACATTAGTGTCTATGGTAGAAATAAGCATAATGGTTTTAGGAGGGTAACTTAATTAGATATTTAATTTAGATACTAGAACAACTTACCTGCAACTCTGACAATTTTGCTGGAAATGTTAAGTGGCATAAGGCTACAGTAGTGGACCGCACATATATTTTAAAATATAAAATATATGTATACATATAAATGATGGCTATAACAGCTATGCCTTTAGTCATTGGCTAATAACAAAGTGTTACAAGGAAAATCTAAAAGCTTAAGCATTGTTGACCATTATTAACCGAACAAATGTTTTCAGGAATGTGTCTGACACTCTTATCCAGAGATATGACAGCAGTGGTTAACTAATCATAGAGTTCCAACATTGCAGGCATGGTGCACATCAGTCACTATTGGATGCAAAGGTCTAAGCAACACTACCTGACAACAGATGTAACAAATATCCCAAAAATATTTAGCCTGGGAGTGAAAAAAGAAAGCATGTTTAAATGTGTCTGTGAAACCTAATTCATTCAATTTGGATCCATGTTTGGTGTTTAACATCCTCTAAAGGACAGCCAAAGCATATTATTCGTATTTCAAAAACAAATGTTTGGGTAATGGAACATACTGAATGCCTGCTGTGAAATTCTGGATATGGGATATCTATTTGAGTGTATGAATGTTTTTGTGTGTGTTTTGTGTGCAGGCCTAACAACAGGAAGTACTATGATTGACACAGATCTCTCATTTCCTCCAGGGCAAAGCTACATGTACTGTTGCATCATGTGTCTACCGCAGCAGCGCAAGATCGTATAATGCCACAGTAATTATTTACCAACCCCAGGATACCACTAACGTCACAGGTCTGCGCAAGCAGTCACGACATAGCAACACATCTCCCAATCTCCAACATTTTTCCATAATTCCTCATAACAGAACTTTGATGTGAATGTGCCTCACAACAGTAGAGTAGAAATGTGGGTGGTACAAATACAAGGTTCCTTTTGGTTTGTTTGAAGTCACCCTCGAATTAGGGCAAGCTTAGATTGATACAATTAAATTATATTAATGTTAATACCTAGTTGTTATTCTTCATTTCAAAGGTGTTTTTTTGATGAGTTATATACTTTATTGTTATAACATATAGAATGAATAACACATCTATGAAGTGTTTAATATTTTTTGGAGCTTATTTTTACAAGTTCAAAGTAACAACAGATGTTCTGTTTTTTCCGGTCATATGGGGCTTGCCCAGTCACACTTAATATAGATCTACCATCACATATACTTCACAAGTGTTTGTGGATAAGTGCCAGATTTCACAGAGTGTTAAAAGCTTAAGCCACCCAAATGTGTGAAACCGAGAAGTATTCTGTTCACACCAGAAGGGGTAAATTGAATGTTTGGTGTCAAGCACTTTACATTGCAATATGAAGTTAAGGTCAGCCATGCGCCTTTTCTTAATCATTAAGTTTCAGCAAACAACTGTGAAAGTGTTTCACCTATGTTTTTTTTAAATGCCTTTAGAGATTCAATTTATTTTCGTATGTTTTATACTAATCTATCACTGCCACTGAGAGGTACAGTAAATGTCGTAGTGAAATTCATAGGAATTACTGTTGTAAGCTTTGCTGATACAGTGGCTATAGCACAAAACATAGTAAAGTTTGAATGGGCTTCATGATTGGTATGGGAAAGTCGGAGGGGATTTGGACAGTAGGGCTGTGTCTGCTAGAGAGTTTATGTGTTTGCTATTGGAAAAGACCAGATCTCCATGTTCCAGATTCTATAACACATCAATTTGATTCCAAATAAGACTCTCGCTTAGACCCCCATTCCTTATCAGCTAACATGTCCACGTCAGTCACCGAGATTTAGCCACGGCTAAATTCCTCCGTATTTAGGCTGGCTGAATGATATGGACATCTACACAGCTCCAATAGCTCCAGGCTGCGCCTCTTGAATAGCATTTTGTACATAAGCTTTAGCTTACTAGCCTTGGATACCAGGCCAATGCCTTATCCTTGTTAACAGAGAGCCTTCTAAGACAGGATTAGTGGAGGAGATAGTCACCGACAAGGGGGGACAGTCCGTATCAAGGGAAGCACCAGCGCTAACCCGGCCGTAATTGCATTTGTTTAGATAAGGAAATCATAGCAGAATCGAGTGCTACACACACGCCCATGCAGCGATGTGCTGTGATTTCAAATTCATAGAGCTACGATACTGTAGGCCTGTTTCTTTGTGACATGTTGTTGCACTGTCGTGTCAATCTCCCTTCAAGTATTTTTTTATTCTTGCCATAACTTGAATGGGTTTGTATATTTATATATTTCTTTATTAATTCATTAATTTTAAACTACTTTTGCGTAAAAGAAAAAAAAAATGCATTCAGTTCAGTCAAAGACAGGTGGTATGATACCACGTCAATTAAAAAAATATATATGTCACGTACATTGTCACATATAATGGGATAATAACGTGTTGTGGGTCAGCCAGTAAGGTAGATTTTACAGTGCAAAAATAACAAGTAGAGAAAGAAAGAGAAAAAGGTAAAAAAAAAAAAATGACTGTCAGATATGACCTTCTACAGTTTCACTGGTCTTCCATTGCGTTATGGGTTAACCATCCTTAATGCTTTATGTATGCCTAGTGTGACACTCTTTGCATAAATGATACCAAATAATTGGGGTTTATAAATTATTCATTGTGTATTAATGCAGGTGAAATGGCTTTTTGGCTTAGACTGCTGTCTGTCGTTCAGAAAATAAAAGGACCGGGTGGGGGGAATCATAGATACTTTGCTGGGGAAGAATAAATACACCAACCACAATATACATACAATAAAAATGCATGAGCCATGGATGGTCAGTGCATAATCTCAATATTATCCTAATTTAGAAAAAAAAACTAAAACAAAGACCAGAATGCATACACAAGTGCTTTTACTTAGCCCACTGTTATCAACTCCTATGGTTCCTCTAGTACGAACACTGGATATATTCGACCTGTATGTGAACAATAGTTTATGCATAGATACTATTTTTACCACAGCTGATGTTTTATAAGTCTTGCTAGTTAAACGAGTCTGTGGACAACCGGCTGTTGGTTGTGTTTTAAGTGTTGATTTACAGGAAAGAAACATTTAGATTTATAGGCAAGGCGGCAGTTTGAATATGATCTTGGAAAATGAGTGCACTTCTAATACTCAAAAATAGCAACAACAAAGAAGAGTTTTGATTCTGAGTATTACTTTCCTTGAAATTAAATATATAAATGTATATAAATACAGTGCCAGTTCTATAAGCAACATCAACAACAACAGGAAGTGCGAACAAAACAGTATTCGACGACCCATTCCTTTGTCTGTACCTGACACAACACGGGTCTCCTCTTTTTCAGTTCAACATAAGAAGTAGCTGCAAAGGCGGGACTGTCTACACCCCCCCCGGGCCTTGTCTGGGGTTCTCCTATCCTTAGTCCTAAATGCTTCGCATAATATTGTAATTACAGGGCTGCCGTGACCTTACTTTAACACATACTGACCTAACCCATTTGAAACCCGTAGCTTTGGAGGCTAGAAATATTTAGAGTGATAAAGGAGGACCCCTGCTGCTACCCTGGGCGAGTTTTAGTGCGACATAATATTTCTTTTGGCAGAGGTCACGGGTGACTCGCCGTACATCATCACTAACTTATTAGATCTCGAGGCAATTAGCTGAAAACAAACAGGGCAGACAGAACAGCCATTGAGTCGCCCGAACAGGGAGAAAATAGCCCATGGCGCTCAGTCATCTCAGAGCCGCATCAAAGAGGAGTCAGTGACATCAACAGAAAGAAAGAAACACATTGTTGCCGTGTAACGCCTATACAGTAGTGGAGGCTTAGCGCATTATTTTTCCAGTGATTTAGGTTACAGACCCAACTTGCCCCTCTATAATAGGGCAGTGGAAAGAACTTTTCACCTGAACAGTATATGCAATGTGCAGCATGGTTAGTTTAGGATTAAAAATCCAT
>JAODLI010000008.1:1799067-1813591 GCA_027575585.1 Percopsis omiscomaycus | reverse complement strand
CCTCGTTGGGAAAGGGTTAACTACACCTGGATAGGGAGTCATATGATGCTCTGACAGACAGGAAGGGGTTTGTCTCCGAGGACAGTGAGAGCGGAGATAGGCAGTGACGGAAGGAGAGAGAGAGAGAGAGAGAGAGATAGAGAGAGAGATGGAGCCAGCCTAAACAGTATAGGCTATGTTATGGAAAAGATAAGATAAAGACTCTTACTGTAACTCAGCTAATGGTGTCGTTTTCCCCCTTAATTGTCTCACCTGCCGCTGGAGTTCAGCAGAACAGAAGCACCCGTGCACATACCATTAGGAAGAATTGTCGGGCGGTGCGTTACCAAGAAAATGCCAGCGTTGCTGTCGGAGTTCAAAAGTATCTTCCCGCACATTTTCCTATGTATGTCATTACAGTTCTCCTGATTAATACTATTTGGAATCAAACAATGAAGTCTAAGGGAAAAATAACATCCCTGCTGCCCGGCGTTATGAAGTGCCAAGAAGGAAGTGTACCAAATATGTCCCCTTTAATCTGCCGAATTCCCCGCCGCAGTGTTGAAATTCTGTTCAAACGAAAGCCCTGCCAGGGAGGAAGGGGTTGAACAATGCTGTGGGATGCAGGCAGGAGCAGCCGTGAAAGCCTATGTTGATCATGATACATTGGACCAGGCCCTTGAATGTGCTTGGCTCCTTTCTCTCTCTCCCTCTCTCTCCCTCTCTCTCCCTCTCTCCCTCTCACTCTCTCCTACCCCACGGAGGGAGCGGAGGGAGAAATGGGCTAGCCGAGGGAGGGATAGACAATAAGGGTTTTAAAGCCTCGGAGCAGCCTACAGCAAAGCGGCTTTCCAGGCAGCCAGGCAGCCCTAGCAAGCCAAGCGAACATTCACATCAGCCATGACAGAAGGCTGGCAGAACAATCATCTTAACAATATGGCTGAGTCGCTGACCCCACACTGAAATGGGGCTATCGCTCCAACTGCTGTAGCTATGCTAGCGCTACGGCTGGTTTGCCACTGGCACTAATAGCAGAGAAGCGAGCCAGGCCCTGGACTGGTCTGGCCGGGTCGGTTTGTCAAGGAATGTGATGTCATGAAAATCTGTGCATTCGAATTCTGCTTGTTTTGATGAAGGTCAGGAATATAGGGATGACTGGGAAAATCTATTTGACTATAATGACGACAATTAAGTCAAAACAGGCCTAGAAATGGAACTGTTTCCACACAGTTCCCAATGCTAATATGATAACGTAGTTTTTATTTATATACATGTATGCATTAAATCATTGTATTCCAATTTTAATTAAAATGTAATAAAAATAAATACAAATATTTTAAATAAAAGAATATCTATAAAATACAATTATATTAATAACTACACAGTACACCACAATAGATGTCGGTAGGGTAATTAAATTAGAAATGTAAATGTTTATTCAGGATTGTTTTCCTTGTCTAAGTAAATGATTTGGACATACAGTACAAAACTGTATATACTGTAGCCTGTTACAGCACATGAAGGACAGCTCATATGTCACAACCAGACTCATATTCTACCTCGAAACAAACATTGGGAAACACGGTACAAAGGCTAGCCTACACTAAATGACTGTGTGTTCTTCCACATAATCAGGTACTTTCTAAGGAAAGTATGGAGGTGGACTTCAGAGCTACAATTATATGCGAATTGCAAATCCCTAAATGTTCCAAAATTCCCAGACCTTGCAGTTATTACAGAAATGCTGTAATTATTTTAATTGACCAGGCTACTTCTATCAAGCCGAAAACCTGGGTACACCTTTGTGAGCTGGCAAGCTACTAATGATACGTTTCCGTACAGTGAAGGCATTTTTTAAGAATGCTCAAGGATTAAGGCAGATGCAAACATGCTATTAAATGATTTCCGCTTGTGTGTATTGTACTTTATAAGAGGCACTTTGCAGCTTCTCCAAACATTTGGATGCAACCCGTTGTTTGACTTCAGACAAGTGTACTGTAATGGAAGGAGTGTACTGTATATCAACAGTGACAGTTCAGGTAGGATTATGTCTAAATATGATTATCTTCCATCCTTTCACAAGAATAGCACACCAAACCAATGATAGCTCCTGACATTAAGTCGTGAAGCCTTAACTGAGAAATTTGTTTTCTTTAGATTTTTTTTTTCTCTTTTGAGGGGAGGAATCTAAAATGTGGGTGTGTGGGTAAAAAAACTCATGTATCTTATATGCAGAAGGAATTGTAAAGGTTAGCTTGAATCACATGAATTTCTTCTGAAAAATAACAAGGTGTTATACAATCTAATGTAAAGAAGAAAAAATCACCTCCCTCCCCCTGTAATTTTATAGGATTTGAGTAAAGTACAGCTGTCCACAGACTCATTGTATTATTTGAGTCAAAAACAGACATTTGCACAGAAGGCTAGTCCCCAGACTGAAAATAAGGGGTGTAGGAAGACCGTGGCGGGGCCCCAGGGCGTGGGTACTGTCGCCAGCATGCTCAATGCCTACCCATGAGACAAACACAAAACACACACACACACACATCGAAAAGGAAGTGTCTTGTCGCGTGTGTGGTCACAATGGTTATGTGCAAAGGAACACAGCTGCAAAACGATTTATGTACACGTGTAAGTTACAAAAGACCCCTGGTCCTGGCATGGGCAAGAAGAATTCAGCCATATCCATCAAAAATGAATGTTATGTAATACTATATGTAAAGAAAAGTGCATGCGTCGATTTACAACAGCTCATGATTAAGCAGAAGTATATTACAATCCAATAATATCATAGTATTATACTTTTTTGTAGACACTGTGGACAGTGACACCAGAAACTAGCAAATTAAATCAACCATATAATGGTTGGGCTTTGGTCTTCCGCAGTCTTTTCTACTAAATCATAAACCACTGGCAGAATGGCAGAACTGTAAACATTGAACAAGCACATGGTTTCATATTTGCACCCTTTTTCCTTCCTTTTTAATGAGATGAAAATTAAGGATTCCACTTTTAATGCCATATTTTCATGCCTGCCATGCATCGTGCAGGTCTGCGAGTAAACACTAGTATCAATGGTTAGCCAGAAAGTAGTGCCATAAAGGCTGCCATGAAATTTGTTTATCTAGCTGCTGAATTGTATTCAGCTGGGGATATATGGCATAATAATGCAAGAACTGTCGGCTCTGTAATTAAGTCTGTCTTCAGATGCTTTCAAAGCAATCATTCATTAGCGCACTCACTCTCAGCTGAGACGTAGAAAGTAATACCATTCATTACACAAAGAAAGTTAATTTATTAAATGATATTTAAATTTTTGTTGGGGGGGACAAGGAGAACTTTTTTCTTTTCCAGTTTGTTATAATTAGTGTTTCTCATTAGGAGTTTTAGAATACTGTAATTGGTTTTCCAGGGTATACCATTAAAACTACGCAAGCTTTCTAAGTATTATTTGCCTTTACTGTCTAGTGTTCCTGCTAAACCAACAAACCAGTAAAAATAGTAATGACTATCAATACCACCTTTGTTCATTCATCTTGTCTTATGTCTCGATAATAATTCATCCCTGGACGAAGCAACATCGAAGCGGCAGTACAGTAGGCCTACAGTAAAGTATGTAAAAAGTACAAACTTTAGAATAGCTTTAGCTGTAGACGCCAGTCTGAACTCCTCGTCCGTCCTGCTTAAGTATCAAAGTCAGCTAAGCCACGCTCAAACTGAAAAATAAATCAAATAGCGCATAGCGAACATAAGGTAAATGCTAACCTAACAACGTCGGCCAATCGTGCCGAAACATCACATTCTAGTCGGACAATAGGCTTTTAGTAGAATTGTAGACACCACTTAAAAGACTATGTTAAAAAAAACTGTGGTGTTAAATTACAAGTTGCTTCAAATGCAGTCACCGTGTCACAAACCAGCATGATAAGACTTGCAAAGTCACC
This sequence comes from Percopsis omiscomaycus, assembly GCA_027575585.1. Taxonomy (NCBI): domain Eukaryota; kingdom Metazoa; phylum Chordata; class Actinopteri; order Percopsiformes; family Percopsidae; genus Percopsis; species Percopsis omiscomaycus. The sequence continues at coordinate 1,809,668 of JAODLI010000008.1, read as the reverse complement.
TGAGGTTCACCGATAGGTAAGTCACAATATTGCACTGTGTCGTCAAGTAATCTCACGGTGACGCACATTTAAACATCTCTTTTCTTACATTTTGGACACTTTTCAATGTGGCTGCTGCAGCTTAGCCAACTTTAAAGTGACTACAAATTATGAAATGAGGCTTTTGCCCCTATTGCGTTTTTGCCAATTGGCACGTTCAAAGATAAAAGTTGCTTTTTCAAAGCCTGGCCAATTAAAGGATATGAAAAAAACATAATTTAGACTTTGAATACTTGGTAAAAGAGGGAATGGTGGCCCCTGTAAGGGCCCATGTAAGGGTGCTTTTTACTGCATTGGAGGGAGACTCTAAGCATTTCCCAGAGAGAGAGAGACAGAGTGAGAGAGAGAGAGAGAGAGAGAGAGAGAGCATTGTTCATTTTTATCCGGTTGACTTTCTGGGTCAAATAATCCCCTATTATGAATACAAAGTAAAACAAATCTACAGGACAACGAATAAATAAATAGACATATAATCAGCAAGATGTATGTAAGTGATCCAAAGCATACTTTACAGGTATAAGGAACCTCACAGCCATTCATTGACAAAACAGTCACCTTATTTACATGGCTCACAATAAGCCACTGCAAATGTCTAAAAGAGGAATAAAGAGAGGGGCGAGGAAAATAATTAGCATATTAATCTTTTTTATGCCTTCATCTCTCAGGTTCGGGGGACCTGCGGTGTAATTTAAATCTAAATGCCTTCCCTGGCATTAGAATTCATTTTAGATGGGTCAATTGTTCCATAATAAAGGAATAGAAGGTGTACTTCATGCAAGAGATTTATGTTTGCCATTTGTTCATATTCATGTGCTACTGAATACCCCTCAATTCAAATGGTGATGGCAGCTCATATCAGCCGAGCTCCAGACCTACAGATCACTAACCGGCAGCAATGAATTTCATTTGTCGAGGACAAAAACAGTGAGGGGGGAGGGGTGTAGAGAGAGAGAGAGAGAGAGAGAGAGAGTGAGAGAGAGAGAGAGAGAGAGAGAGACTGAAAGGGAGAGAGAAATCAGCTCCCCAACACAGTTTATTGATTTTTTCCCCTCCCTGCTCAACAGAAAGCCTGTATAACAGCTCTATTGCCCTCATAATGATTAGTGACAAAAGTTTAATTAAGCAATTATGAAGGCAATAATAGAGTTGTCTGGTTTGCTTAGCTTTAGACTGTTTAAGACTTATCTCCCTCTCCCACATCAGAGCAGCTGGAATGTGCTTGAAGAGATTAATGCCGTGAGAACACAGATGCCCACTTTAATACAGCGCCATGATGCCGTTTGAATGAAGTTGAGAACACAAGCCTCCCCTTTATCAAATTACAAGTCTGCTTTTCATGAATATTGAGAGAACAAAAAAAATGGGTGGGGGTGGGGTGCGAATCCAGCTATGGCTTCAAGGTGTAATTATAAAGACGTACAACAGAAAGACACACAATTCCGTTTAAGTAATCTCCCTGTATGAAATATGCATGATAATGTATTACTGAATAAAGACTTACAATGTTCTAAGAGGCTTTGGCATTTTACAGCCACTTAAACAATTGGGTATTTCTCAGTGTTCCTTAATGTTATATTCAATCCCCAACGTCTCTCTTTTGTCTTCACCTCTTTCGTTGGGCTGAAAATTGATTAGATTATCTCCAATAAACGGATCGGGATTGGGGACAAAAACTTTACGTTTGCCTTCAAGTTTTTGTGTCCTTATTTATTCTTCTCACAGACTTATGGACACTTTGGGGAGAAATCACCTCAGAATAGACATCAATAGATACTCCAATGTTTTTAAATTGATTTTCAGGTCATTGTGGTGTAGAAAATAGCATCTTGAAGTGAAATCTGTTTTGTGTTCTGTTGTAAAACCGTCAACCAACTACTACAGTATATAGAGTCTAAAAGATGGGTGATCCACTGTATGCAGTACCATTAAAAAAAACTATTTTATTTACAATGATCAGATTGTAATGGTACACAGCTGTACCAGTATGAAATATTAGTTACACTATACATTGTATTGATGTTTACTCAACTGCAGATTCTGTGCAAACTTGTGTGAATTGTAACAAACTGTAATGGAAGATTGGAGCAGTGCTATGGAATATGAACTGAAACGCTATATTAAGCAGTTTTAGTATAGGCTCTTGGTCTGCTTGGCTGATCCACTCTCAGTGTGAGCACTGCAATACCGAGTTGTTCACCAGGACACTCTATTTCCTACAAGAAGCAGATGAGCAAACAAACTAAACCAAGAAAGCATTACACCCCTTCCAGTATTTATAGGTGCTAAAATAAAACTATTGCAAAGGGGGGATGTTAGAAAGCTCTGGGACATGTTTTACATTGCTTTGGATAAAGCCCTCTCTTGCTCTACATATTCTATCACAGATTAGTCTAGCATCAAGCGTTGCTTGCGCATCCATAAAAGCAGGTCAAACTCAGTGAGAGTTAATGGTTTTAGCGCACGGGGTACATGGGTACCCAATTTCAGATTTCATGGCTCTTTCCCAACAAGTTGGTCTGAGATGCTTTGGAGAAAGGCTAAGCCATGGGGTTAGATGAATTGTAGTGGCTTTGTAAACAGCGTGTATACACATGTACTTATAAGATTTATTATCGTTTTAGGGCCAGATGGATGATGGGAACACATACGGTTGTGTGTCAGACTCGCTGGAATTCTTCAAGGGATCCACAAAATAAGGCTCCAATAGAGCTGTGATATCTAACAGCAAGTTAAAGCCTCACTTTCCTCAACTTCACAAAACTGTCATGGTCTGCGTAAAATGAAGCCAGACACAGTGTTTTCCCAAAGTGCCTTCTTTCTATTCCAGTTGTGATTGCTCTATTTACTTTTAATCAAAAATAAAAACTGTAAATAAATGATTTAGTGTACTCTGAATGTACATGTATTTCTTTTTTTTACATATAAAACAGTTATAGGGTTTATATGATCAACAATAGCAGGTTAAACCAAATTTCACCATAGGGACAATAAAATGTATTATATTGCATTGTATCATATCGTTTGGTATCGTTTCATATTGTTTCATATCATATCTTATGGTATTATCAGTTTAGAAAAATACGTACAGCCGTGCAACACAATACAGAAAGCTATATAATTATCACAACTATCCATCCAACCACAGAAGAAGCATTGGCACTTCACTGACAGTAATTCTACATGTGTGCATGTACTGTCTACGGTGTGTGGGTAGACTTATGCAAAGGTATGGATATTATGCATGCATGCACCCAATTGGGTGCTGTAACGCCTCACGAGACCCTGGTTAAACCCTAAATGGAGGTTAAGCCCACCTCATTTCACCTCTCAAGGTCAAGGTCACCTCAGGTCACCCCAGCTCGTTCTCTCTTCTGGGTGTGTCTCAGCAAGACAGCCAGCATTAGGGGAAAGACAGAAAGCAAAACAGAAACAAGGGAAAGGAAAACAAGCTTCATATTGTTGCATGGCATGTTGTGGGTTGTGTGGTCTCTCTCTCCCCCTCTGTCTCTCTCTCTCGCCCTGTCTCTCCTCTCTCCCCCTGGCTGCCTGGGACAATGAAATGACATGCTGAAGGTGGGACTGCATCTGGCATCATATTTAAGCAGGGCTGCCACATCTCAGGAGCATGGGTCGTTGCCAGATTGCAGGCTAATTAAGGAGCTTCTTGGATGACCATCAGTGGCTGTCGGTGGGCAAGGTAGTGGGCTGGGCCCCGCTCCGCCACGCTCCAACTGTGAGGCCTTGGGAAGACGAATGGCCATTGAAACCCCCAAAGGACCTCATAATGCGACATATTTCCCTCCAAAACAAAAGATGGCCCTTATGGGATTATTATTGTGTGCTTTGTCTCCTATTCTCTTTTCAAACAAGTCTAAATTACCTTTCCTTTTTCGGACGAGCGTGGCCTGAAAGTGGCCTGTCCACACCCATTAGCTGACTGTCATTGAATCAAACGGACACTAAATATGTATTTCACAGTTGCTATTGGCTGAATACAATAATTAGCAATGATATAATATGTTCTGAAGGGTAATCTGATGGCTTTGTTTCCTCAATTAAAAAATGAATAAATAAAGGCATAGTCATGAAGTTGTTGGCTTGTCTGTTAGCAAAAGCACAAACGCTAGTGCTGTAGGCTACTTTGTTGCCATACAGTATTAACTATTTTAGTGATAGTGTTTCACTTGGCGTGGGTAACCCTTCCAATAGTTTGTCTTGCTATTAATTAGAGTACACTGAAAGTTTTGCTTTAGCAGAAAGGACTCAAGCAAGAAGCCTCTACATTGTTTTTTTTTTTTTTTGGCATAATGCCTGTTTATGACAGGCAATATAACATAGCAAAGTACGGCCAGTTTGACAGCGAGTGGGAAGCCAGAATTGTTTACTTGACTTCATTTCTTTTCCCCGCTTGCTGCCTTTATTTCGTGCTGCTGTGAGAAAAGCGGAGGGAAACAAGACGTGGTTGAAAAATGCAGCTGGCGGACTGCTTGGCTAATAAGATGCCCATCATGCTAGCTAGCAGCGCTGATTTGCGTCTGCCTCTAACTCTGGCCATGATTACATTCTAAGAAGGCTTCCCCTCCCACCTCCCATCCTCCAGCCTCCAGCTGATCCTCATCTTGTTACGTGGCATTAATGACACTTCAGTCATTGTGGCTTTCAAGCAGAGCCCTTCCACGCTGAACAGAGAGTTGACATTTCCTGACATTTTCCCAACTAATTACAGTACAAATAATTAAGCATGTTCCTCTATGTAACAAATGAAGGCGAAAGCCGTCTGTCAGCCCGGGCCATGATTGATGACACTCCGGGAGACTTTATCTGATGGGTCCTGCCACAAGGTACAGAGGAAGCAAATTTATTAGAACGAACAATGCAAATTTAGAGTCATCTCATCCGGTTATGCGCCAAGGCAATATCCATGTCAAGGTGAATGTGACAATGAAAGCAAAATATTAGCATTTTGTGGAGCGGGCTGAAGGGGAAATCAGAGCGCAGAGATGACAGGCCTAATTATTTCGGCTCACACAGGCCAGGACAGCTGTTTCTGGTGTCCTGAACAAGCCTGTCACACAGGTAACCAAATAGGGTTTGCGTATGAGCTTCTGTATTCGACACTCTGCGGATGTGTCTGCCACTAATGACCAATGCTAATGTCGCTGCCATGTCTAAAAAAAACTGCATAGATGTCAACGTGCAAGTTTATATTTATTTATTTATTCGCACGGCAGTCAACATTTGGCTGCAGTACATAATTATGGAGTTTGAGAATTAATTCCTGACTGTCACCAATTGGTCACCTGCATTTTCCATCAAATAATTACACAAATTTCCTTATTACTGAAAAAGGGGAAATAAATAAAAAACAAACAAACAATGTTACAAAAATAAAACACATTCTGTAGTAGAGCACAGGGACACCAGAAGTGGGGGTGCTGGGGGTGCTGCAGCACCCCCTACTTTTTACGGGCTATAACTGCAATGCAAAGTCGTTTATTTAAAAATAAATCGTAATAAGGTAATAAAAAGGTAATAGATGTTATTTAGTCGTAAGAAGTAGTCTATATAACATGTTTGTTTATCAAATAGTTAAAATCCACTAATTTTATTCTTTTTATAATTTTTCAGTGAATTTTTGAAAGGGGGCTAGCTTGTTAGCTTGCCTAACATCATACAATATTTAATTTAGAAAATTGATTAAATAGGTCCAACATCTTAAAACTGAGATGAAGCGACTATCTCTGAATGGTTTGATCGTAGTTCACCGTTTATATGGTAGGCTACGGTTGCCCGTCAAAGTTCTGGGTTAGTCTGGGATATAGCCTACACAGGATTACGACTGGCATTTGAGAGTCAATTTATAGCGAAGGTGTTAAAAAATACTTTATGTTTTGGACGGTGTGTAGCCAAGATGTATTTTACCATTATGTTGTAAGTAATGCTGTGTTTATGTCGGGAAAGCGACTAGAATGCACTATTTACAAAGTTTTTTTCAAGCGGGAGCATAGCCTACCCGCGGACCCCTCTAGTACTTATGCAATTTCAACACAAATGCCAGTCCAAGCTAAAAATGTAAGCACACTCAAGTGAAAATGTCTTCTAGTGTACCTGGTAAAGCAGACTTAATTTTAAGATTATAAAATCTGACTATAGAGTAACTTTAATAGTTTTTATAGATGCCATACAAAATCACCAGCATAATTTATGCAAAGGTTGAAATACAGGAGCAATGTAATGTAATGAAACCACCAACAACTACTCTATAATTGTTACATACTGGAGATTCTGAGATAACTGTAAAAGAGAAAATACTAAAATATATATATTCTTTTTTTTTTCTTCTCAAAATGCTGCGTGTGTCACCTGTAGGTGTATTTAAAAGTGATGTTATGCATACATAGTTTGTCATACGTTAAAGGCATTTTGCTTTGTGATCAAATGTAAAAATGTGTTGCAAGTTGTCATCTGGAGATGAACCAACTGCCTTCCTCTAATAAAGCAACATGGCAAGATTAAACTAATATATTTTCAGGTCAAGTATGAGTGATGTTGAAAAAATTTAATCATTAATGGCGAATGTTAACCACTAGTATTCGATGGCAATTGCTCTGCTCTCTTACAGTACATTTCTGCATTTAAGTAATAAATGAACCAACAATAAACAATGGGCCCAGGCTTTTATGCTACCAAATAACAATATGTTGTCTGCATACATCTGTGCTTTGGGGAAAACAAAGGTTGCCGCCCACATTCATATAATGAATCTAGAATTTGTACTCCAGGGCAGGCTTACAATGACTCTTAAGGGGCAGGCAAATCCGGATGGGTTTGGAGAAAACCTACATGGGATCAAAGTTTGCCTCTTAGTGGCTCGCTGGCTGGCTTGGAACAGATGGGCGTCGGAGGCATGAGCCCATTGAGATTCAGGATCCAAAGTGTCTGCTGCTGCTCTGTATACACAGGCAGATGATGCCTTTGTGCCGTTGGATTGCCGGGGAGGGATGTGTTTTAGTGGCTAGCAACAGCAGAAGCAAGGAAAAACAGTGGGAAAAGGAGTAGGTTAAAAGTGGAATGTGTGTGTTTAGGGACTCACTCACACAGGTTTGGTAAAAAACCCAACTTATATATTCCTTGATTGTAAGCACAAATTACATTTGTGAGTCTTAAATGAAAACATCAGATACTGCCTGAACAATTTGTCTTTTCCTCTTTTTTCTCTCTCCAAGATCATAATAAGCAAAAGCTTTCTAGAATAGCTATACAACCATAACTGTCATCTCTTTATTTATACATATAATAATGCTATTGCATCATTATATTACAATGCTATTACAAATATTAATTATAAATTATATCATTTTAAATACTATACTATCTTTAAACAGATCTTCTCTATCTTTACAAAGTCTTTACTCACGCACACAATATAAAGCATGCATGCGGCTGTATTCATTTTGAAAATATGTTCATTAATGGCAGCTATTCTGAGGATTTATTTTTTAAAGAAATGCACTGTATTTGTATAGATTACAAATTAATTCCTTTACACTCTGTCACGTTGAGAGCAGCGGGGTTACAGCACTTTCAGTTCACTGTTGTCAGCTCCAAAATGCCATCGAGCTGAACAGGGTTAAGGCCACGCCAGCTTAGCTTCTACTACTGAGACTCTTCATATCAATTGGTGGTTTTAAACAAAGGATGTGTGTGGACTTCAAGCATGGGGAGAAAAAGGCTTTTTAACAACGTAAAACAGGTTTAACATTTTCCATTATGAAGACACCAGTGATCCTCTTGCTGGCGGGATACAACTGTTTTTGTACCCACTGTGTAACACAAAGGTAATTTAGATGCTTCTTTTTTTTTTCTTGTACAGTTGTGAAAGTTTCAATTTCTGCTTTCTGTAGTCTTGTTATATTTTGATACCATGCTCCCTTTCATCTGATATTTATTTAACGCGTGATTTATATCTGTAGGCACGCCTTCCCATTCTCACAAGACTCCCTGCTGTGCATTTGCAATGCTAAAATTAATTATTTCTCTTTACAAGGCATTTGCATCGCCACGTCAGAAATAACACATGAGATGAACAAAAATAAATTTTTGCAATTTTTGTATGTACTGTATCCTGACCTGTGGCGCTGTCTATAGTGACATATAGCAGCTAAGGAACAGACACTGGGGAAAAGATTTAGTGAATCTAATAAACCTACACAGTTAAATACCTCAGCATGACAGGGAGCCAACACAGATAATTAAGGTAACTCAGATAAATGACAATAAGGGTCCCTGCTGGATTCCTATGATAATGACGAATGTGTTGCTTTGCAGCCGGGCTGTATACGCCCCTCCGTCATGTTACGGTTAGTGGGGGAAAAAAAGAATATACAGGGGAGAGCGACAGAGAGTGAGAGAGAGTGAAATAGAGAACGAGAGAGGATGCCTCGGGGGCTGGTATTTAACCTGCCCACCAATCCCAATCAATGTCATTACCTCTTTCCGCTGCATTCTATCAGCTCCTAGCGACTGTAGTTTCCTAGAAGTGACCATTGTACGCTGCTCTATGAGACAGTCACAGGACTAATGGGATGAGATGCAAAGAATTATAAATGCTGACAGTAAATCATATTACATCCCTAATAAGCATTAACTGGATAACTGGGTCAAAGCTGTATTATCTTAATTGATTTTTCTAAAGAAACCTGACAGTGAAATGTCAATGCTTGAATATTTCTTCATGCATCATTAAAACAAGATTGGCTTTTAACAAAAGGGGAGGAGGACGGGATCCTTTAGGCAGAATTGATTCTTGCTCGGGGCTGCCTTGCACAAGTAAGTGTATTACATAAAAATCTATACAGGATATTAAAACAACACACATTCTGCAAGACAGTTACAATTAAAAGCTGACACCCGCCCATGCTTTTGTGTCTGCCACCGCTGCCTGCCAACAAATGAATTTCAGCCCTCTGACTCGCTGCAATCAATGGAGACTGCATAAACGCCCCAAAAAGCCTATGTGTGCCCGAGTAACATAGCTGATGCTTTCTGAATGGTGGCTGCTGCTAAACCCAACTCATCTATCATGTACGATATCTCGCGACGTCCATGATGTCCACATACTGTATGTGGATAGCGGGGTTTAGACATCAGAGCTCAAAAATGTTCCGGAAATATGCATAATGAGGCAGGATGCTGTCTTATCTTGTCTATAAATGTTAAATAACGATTTGTGTCCTGAAATTCCCCCTTGTGGTTGAATCCAGCATTACAAAAACACTATTGTTTTGGTTTGGAAATCCAGTAATGTGTGATTCTGGGGCCGCTATAATGCAATCGAGGAGAGTAGCTTTAATATTTGAAATGTATAAAAAAGGCGTGTGGCTTGCAACAGCCTATGAATGTGTTAGAGTTCTGATAGCTTTCATACAGAATTACTAAAAGTTATGTGGTTAAGTCGTATTATATATTTCATTTACACATGAATCTTACTGTATGCTCTTAGTAAACATGAATGTTGGGTGTTCACATTTGATTTATTTATGTATTTTTTTTTCTAAATAATGGACACATATTGAATATCCTTCCTGCAGTTTGTTTGAGGATTTTGCTGTTTGCTGTTTATTATACCATCTTCATAGATAACCACAGTACTAAGAGGCTCAAGATACCTAGACATGGATTTTACTAACACAAACATAACCTGGATGTCCACGCCATCACGGGAACCTTGCTATCTCCTATATTCTTTCCAAACATTTGAAAAACGCAGTTGGAAGGGAGCGACTTGTGATCCGAGGATTAATACAAGAGTGTTTAGTTTTTCTGACCGCCATAATTCATCATCCAAACGTCAGCAGAACCGGCATAGGCCGATGGCATGTGAAATCACTCACTGCGTCATCAAGTCGAAATACAACACTTGTGAAATGACTCAGAAGATATTTTGCATATAAAGTTTCTTCAGCTCAGTGGGATGGGTCCTATTCTGAGGGTAAGCAGAGCTCTCCAAGATTTTTTTGGTGTGTGTGTGTGTGTGTGTGTGTGTGTGTGTGTGTGTGTGTGTGTGTGTGTGTGTGTGTGTGTGTGTGTGTGTGGAGGGGGCACGGATGAGAAGCGGGCTGGTGTGGGTCATTTGGCACGGCCACAGATCAAATGCTGGGAATAAATCAGTCTCACTGACACAGCGCTTCTCATCAAGCGACATCCCGCCGTGTCCCCATCAGTTCTGAACTAATAAAGACGTATGGGAGGAGAGCAGCAGCGATCATGGCTGATGCCAAGGTGAAATGCATCTAGTGTCTGGAGAGAGATAAATTATCTGAGGGAGGACCATCAGGTACGACGTCTGCCATCATTGCTTTTTTTTTTTGCTTTTTTTTTTTTTACATTTGGTTAGTTATGGTATAGATATAATGTAATGTATGCTAAGTGTATACCTAAACGTAACCTTTGATTTGTATGTTCATTTAACCCTAGCCCTAACCGTAAAAAATGTATGTCAAGTGTATGCCTAACCTTAACCATTGATTTGTATGTTAATGTAACCCTAACCCTAGTCTAAC
>JAODLI010000008.1:1772824-1794742 GCA_027575585.1 Percopsis omiscomaycus | reverse complement strand
ATCGGTGGCCGAGGTACCGAGATGGATTTTGAAGAGGTGAGTCTTAAGTCTCTTGCGGAAGACTGGCAGCGATTCTGAGGTATAAGATATACATGAAACCTCATACAATACGTTTATTATCACACATATGTTCAGTATGACAAGATATGTCTACGTATGGTCTGCCAACAGTCCAGATGTTGATAAAGAACAAAAACACAATTAATTTAAGCTAAAACCTGAACACCTTGGCTGTGGAAATGTGTATTACATATACTTATGTAAAAACGTAATGTCTACATTTGAATTCAAACACTAACCATCTTGATATCACTGTTTGATACCAAAATCGAAAATCATAACAGGCATTTCGTCCAGAATTCTGTTGAATTGGATTTGGGTTTCGCACGGCTTTATTTATTTAAAAGCACACTGCTGGGAATCCATTATTATTTTTCTATTCATAGAAAAAAATCACCTTTGACAGCTAGTTGAGTTGCTGGGTTAAAAAAAAATGAAAAAAACTTTTCCAGCATGTCAGAAATGGTATATGTATCCACAAATGGTGGGAGTCCGTCATTCAGCGAGACATTAAGCATTCCCTGCTAAAACAAGGCCTTCATTGGCCTAATAACTGGCAGCCTACTCAGTCACCGCCATGTTGAGTAGTATTTATTATTCATGCTCATTAAATTCTGGGCCTCATATGAGCAAAGACTGCCAGCTTGCTGCCAAACTGTGTTGGTTTTTGTGATGTGCCCACTTGAGACCTGGGGATTCAAAACCAGGACACCACTTCTGAATAACTAGCATACAAATACACGTAATTCATTCTGCTTCCAGTTTAATTTGATCACATTTGACAAAATACACAATTATGCTCACCTCCATTCTTTCACCATAAATAGGATTGGAATTAATAAATGGGTGGAATTATACACGGTCTCTGCCATGAAATTTGATTTTGAGTCAAATCAGGGTATTTGAATATGTATATTCATAGTTTTCTGGATTTTTTTTAGCATACTCATCGCTTATTATGCAGTGGAATGCAAATTGTCAACACAAGCTTTTCAGTGAAATGCATATCGATGCTCACATCACATTATATTGCATCACATTCTATTCAGTCGTCGTTCGCAAACAGGCAGTCCTAACACGTACCGCATCGCATGTAAAAAAACAAAAAAATAAGTGTACACAAATAGCAGCTCAATATCTTTATCCCATGTATCCCATGTTAAGGAAGGTTTAACATAGCGGTTATCCTGAATTTACTATTCCAAAATGCCGATTTGACATGATCTCAGCCAACAATAAAAGGTTTAAGGTTCTACACATGCTTTAAAACAGTTGTGACAAGATGGAACTGGAACAGTGCGCTTAAAATAACACCATAAAAGTCCATGCCCTTAAGGGAAAAAGCAATATATTCTTCCCAAACCCACTACAAAAGAAGACAAACATACATGTTACATGCAAAATAAAAGCGGCACTTTACGAGCACACAAGTTCTTTACAAGACCTGGTAGATTTCTTTCTTTTCTTTTTTCTTACACTTGTCAGCCAGCAAGGAAGCGAAAAGTGGCTTTGACAGGCAGGAAACAATTATTTATTGGAACACACGTCCAAAAAGTACCAGCAGCTGTGCACACCTTTCCATGACTGCAGGCCTATCCATATTAGTCTCCTACATCCCAATCCCCGAAGAAAAATACTCCAGCAGTTCCAGCAGAGAGCAGGGATTACTGCTTTCCCATATGTCGACCTGCGCGGACACAGCCATATCAATCTAAGCCTGGTCAGTTGCCCTTTCATATACTCCTAATGTACTGGAAAGATTTCCACAGTCAGCTGCCACTCGCCGCTGGTTCTGAAACGGTCTCTCTCCCAAAAATCCCACAGTGGAGAACAATCAGGCTTTTCTGCGGGGATGTGGCGGAGTATCAGAAAAGCCCCTGTGGGCTGATCATTGTCAGGTTAGGTTATGTTTTAATAGTGAGACACTTGCGCACTGCTTTTTTGGAGCGGGAACTGTGTCAGAAACAAGCGGTCTAAATAAACAGTGAGGCCCACCGGAGCCCTTTCATCCATCACGGTCTGCTCTGACAGCAACGTGCCGAGGAAATCATCTGGAATCTTCCTCTGCAGGGCCCCGGCCGATGGGAGCTCCCTCTCGGCTTTCTCCGAGACCTTGTGGCTAAGCCGGCCAGCTGACACATGCAGACATACACACGTACGCACATAAAGAACTAGGTGGTCTGACAGTCTGTGTGCATGTGCGTGTACACGAAGCTCACATGAAGTATGCCCAGTACACACGTATTGTGTGAGCTAAAACAAATGACTAGCACATTAAAACCTGCACCAAGTGTCATGGCCGTAGACAAAACATGCCCCACTGCGGAGAGCACTATATGAATTATTTTTGAGACAAGTCTTCCCATATTTATGGAAGATCAGCAGTCATGCTGAAATCACTAAATCCTTCACGCAACAGATCCACGATGACAGCACGTGTTTTATGAGTCACAAACTTACAATAGACTCGGTTGTGAGACATGAGCTCAAATATTAGTTTTGAGCCTGTTCTTTGAATTTCTGGGGTTAGTTTGGATTACTAACTCTAATCTAGGTACTAGTGTGGTGGGGAATTTCCTGGATTCAAAGAGCAGGGAGTGTTTCCGATCAAACAAAAGTTCAAAGCGCAAGTGAAAAGGTTGAAGACAAACTCATTCAACGTTATTTCTTTTTTTCTCCCCTCAAAGCATCTTATTGCCAAATCAAAAGCTTAACCTTTTGACCACACAGAATTCCATCTCTGGGTTTGATTTCGTCGATGAAGCTCCTTCAGTCGGTGGGCTCAGACACTCACGGAGGTCAGGCTTGAAGAGCTCACACATGCCACTTGTTTGTACATACAAAGGAGCAAGTCACTGCGGGTTCAAACAACAACTGCCAATTAGCTACAGAGCAGGCGTAGGCCTAACACAGATGTAAACTACATCAGTTTCCCTGCAGTACACCGCCGACCATTATAACGTTGAATTATCATGGGGGTTACTGTTGTGGCAAGTGTACGGTGAATACATAATGACGAGGAAAACTTAAGTAAAGCATGGAATAGCTGGAACAGAAGTGTTGCTCCATGTTGTTCTTCAGCTGTGTGAAAGACAGCAGATACTTACAATAAAGTCACAGTGGCTTGACTGGTTGATGTGCTAAGAAAATATGCGAGAGAATAAACACGCCCGACAATTGAAGTACTTAAAAAAACAATACCTTCAATTAAAACGATATTTTCCAAATGATGTCTGAGCATATGTTCAATCATTTGGTTACTTACTTATTTGTGTGCCTTTGACCCAATGTTATATTACTACATAGCCAACTGTAGGCTACTGATTATAATGTGCAAAGACACACAATGATAATATGTGTTATATATACAATATATTTTTTTTGTAGTAGTAGTAGTAGTAGTTGTATAATAGTTGTTGTAATAGTAATAGTAGTTGTTGTTGCATTAGTATTTGTTGACAAATTCCATTTAATTCAGCAGATATTTCCTCAAAGCCAGTAAGTGAAGTGTCACTTTGTCCTGCTATTGGTTGCGGAGGGCAAGTCATGAGAGGCCTGGCAAATCCTATTTCTGGAAACGGGTCCTTTATTTAAATGGCTGCATGGCTATTATAATTACTGGATAAGCCTGTAATAACCTAATGACATGCCACGCTAGCGTTGTATGATCTCTAACAGCTCCGTTCAGCTGTTGAAATAGATGATCTGCTATTGTGTTGTTTTTAGCTAACTGCACACATATTTTGGGTGGGCGAGACTAGAATCCCGGGGAGGTTCTAAGGAATGTATCAGAATTAATTAAGAACAGATTTGGTATGCTAAGCTCCTCCATTTGACTTAATGGGATGCAGACAAAAAATAAATGAGAATCAATGCTAAAATACTCATTTGCTGTTCAGTATGCATGAAGTACATTTTTTTTCGCAGATAATAAGACTCAAAGGAAGAAGATACACTTTTATTCAACTCATTGACATATTTACTTTAAAAGATCAAATAACATTGTCAGTATCCCAATAGCAATATACAAAATGAATGATATTTATCAGTTTATACTGATTGTATTTGTAGGAAAAAATACAATCTATTTGTAGGAACATCACAGCAAACAATATTATATTATTATTTATGTTCTATGCTAGTTTATATTCTATGCTAGTTTATATGTATATATATTATACTTGCATTTTATGTAGACTATTAGTTTGCAGGCAAAAAATGCATCTGCAAACAGGAAATTTGAGTACCGTCAAGTGAATATATGAAATTGTTAATTTCTTAAAGTTTTTTTAGTCAAGAAAAGCAAAGAGAGCAGATGTTTTTGAATGTATAAAAAGCAAAGCATGTGCCCAGCAAGCAGTGTAAAGAATAGGTCGGTGTCCATGCTCTGAGACTTATCGCGCTATCCGGTAATCTAAGATGTCACCGACAGAAGCAGTTTCACATGTGAGACAGCCGTGATTCGTGTCAGCCAGTTTCCGTCCCCAGGCGATGGGTCATGACGGTTGACTTCATCTACCTCCCCTGGCCTCCAATCACTCAAACATAAATCAATACTGTTAATAACTGTTTGAACGATGTCTAAATGGGATATCTTGGCTTGAAGCGATATTAAAAGATATTCCCTTGCCAGGCTCACCGCTTTCTACGGAGAAGAAAAATTCAGAGATGTGCTCACTTGATTGAACACATTCTCTCTCATGTGTCTGAGATATTAACGATACCCTACCTTGTTTGTTTGGTACACTTGACTACTGATGCCCATTTAAATTCAATAGTGGTTCAAGAATTACAACCATCAAAAAGAATGGGATTACCTCTGAGATATATGATTCAATTAAAACACTGTCTGGAACCGGCCATTGTCTCAATGCGAGGGTTTATAAGCAGTCTAGGTAACCATTTTATGAAATTTTTTATCTAAACCACACAAAGTAAAAGGATACAGTCTTAATATTCAACAGTAATGTGTTATGAACGATTTATGGTTTACCAATCTTCACAGATGACTAGCCTTTGCAATATTGCCCTTCAAGGCAGAATTTCAATTTAGGTCCAAAAACACAAAATAAGAAGAAATCATACTGATGATGGTCTCCCTTGGCTTTCAGTAAAAAAGGGATCACGGTGAGAAATGATCAGGTTCTCGAAGGTCGAAGCCACCGAACGAGGCGCGTCAGATATTATTCAAATTATCCATTAATTAGCTTTCGCACAACTGGAGTAATAACCGACATGCTTTGGACATCAGCTAAGGCACATTAAGTGTTTTAAAAGGTGTTTCTCTGGTCATGCGGCCTCTATCTAATCTTGCCTTCATTTTCTACAGGGGGGGGTGGGGGGTGGGTTATGCATCACCGGTCTAAGCGTATTTACTTTGATAGTCCTGCCACAATGGAATTATGTGCGCTTGTAAATAGAGTTAGCAGTCAGCTGATCTTGGCTTTTCATTACCGGGGAGAAGAACTGTGTGAGAGCTGCTAACAGTTCTGCTTTATGACCCATTCAGAAATCTCCTGCAATGATGACAATAACATAACTGAAATACCACCACGTATGTACTGTATAGCATGTTACTGCTTGCTCATCCGCGTGATCATTTGTACATTTGGTGGGCAAACACTGGGCCTTTATACTGTGAAGAGGACCTGAAGCATTCATATTAGATGTATGACACGAGGCCACTTTAAAATGGCACAAGCCAATTCAATTAATGTCACCCCCCTCATATGTGTAGTTTTTTATAAACATACATTTAAGAAAGCATCAATGGAAAATGCTGTTCTGTGATTTTCTCTTCTTGTAATAATTGACATAAATCTGCGGTAGGTGGCTGCCAATCTGAATATTGCAAATGAAAACAACAGATACTCTTTTGTTTTCCATGCAGAGAAGGGCGCATTTATTATTATTGCTTCTACGCAGCGCTTCCTAAACCTATTATGTTATGCTGTAAAGCTGAGCAATGGTGAAACTATGGTAACAAATAATCTGTTTTGCCTCAATAGAAAGTATGTATCATGGTCGCAGACAAAGCCGGGGATAAACATTGTGAGGGAAGCCTGAACAATGGGCCTACGCAGGCGTCTGTCCAAAACTCTATTCCTCTTTCTGCACACTGCCATCCATCCTTGTCCTGTGTGGTTCTGTTAAAATTGTATGCTTTTGCCATAAAAAATAAAATAAAAAATGTATACAACGTGTAATAAAATTACATTCTTTCTGACAGGCATCCAAGCAAATGTGAGCCATTGTTGGCCAATTTCATTGTCAGTGTGAGCAAGAGGAAAATGGAAGGGCTTATATGTGTCACATTTCTTTACACTGTGTTACATTATCATAGAGCTAATAAGCCCATGAATCTAAGCCCTACCCTATGTATTTTGGGGACTGTTTTATTAGAAGCAGTAGGTACAGAAGCTATACCCATTGATGGATCAGTATGGGATGAATATCACAACATAAAGGTAAAAAACAAACTTCTTAAAGGGAACGGATATGGATGCTCTCTTGTAGAAATAGTTGCATTTGTTCCTATCATTCATTTTAACTGTGACTGGAACCTCTTATTTTAGATACTTACTGTATATTAAAAGCCACACATATACTATAAAGCCACATCCATGTTTATCTCTTATATTGTTATTGATATCTAATAAAAACTACAGATATTTATTGTGAAAATAAAATTTTACTTATTGTATGTATGTATTGTATGCAATTTTCACTGCCAGGTCCATTAAATAACTACTCTGATATGGTAATAGTTTAGTCATTGAGGGATGGATGGGCTAGACATTCTATCATAAAATTATATCATAAATCACATCCATGTATAGATTGTGCTTTGGAACTGTATGTGGTTTATTTTTGCTCATGGTTCAGTCTCTCTCTCTCTCTCTCTCTCTCTCTCTCTCTCTCTTCCTTGCAAAATCTATCATCTTATTTCACTGCAGGTATAAAGTCAATATCCCATGAGGTTGAATAAGCATCTTCCATTTACACCTGCAAATACCAGCCACCTACAGTCACAATTGCCAAAGCAGAGATTCTTGCAAAATAAGCGGTTGTATTTTGCCAAATACTCTTAACTGGATTGGAAAGGCTTGGATGGCCCTGTTCCAGAGAGGGAGGGGGTATGGGGTGGAGGGGTGGGGGGTTGGGGGTGGTTGAGCCATCTATCAATTTGCAAAAGACTTTTAAAGTGTCAGAAGTAGCACAGAAGCCATGAGAAACATTCTGCTTATCCTCCACCGATGCTCTCCTTCATGTGATGTAATTTCATTCTCTACAAGGTTCCCTCATTCTGCCCTCCTTCTTCTGTCACTAGTGCACAGGGGGGAACTAAGAGAGAAAGCCAATTTCAACAGTGACAGAAAACTGCCCACTCTTCCCCCATAAAATTAGAAAGCTGTTCGTGTTTTTTTTTCCCTCTTTTTTTTTTTTTAATCTTTCAGATTCCTGGATTTTATGGCTAAATACTAAAGCACTGGAGGCTGGTCATGCTTTAAGCTACTCGAAAAAAAAAGTTAAGCTTCAGCGTTGGCCAGCAGAGATATGGCCTATAAGCTGACAAGTAATTAAACTGGCATATCTGTAACAACTGTCATCTCTTATTTCTCCACTGCCTTGGACGTAAACCAAAGGCGAGAAAGCCAAAAAAGCATAGGAGTAAGAAAAAAAAATGCAAGGGGGACACAGTAAAGAGAGAGAGAGAGAGTGTGTGTCTTTACATTGCTGAGCAACTGCAAGGTATATATCCTGCTGAACAGTTTGGCAGACTTGGGCATTTAGAGGATTGTGAAGGAGATCTAAAGGGTCAGGGATCCTTTCACCAATTAACAGTAGGGATATGGACATCAAATAAGGTGTAAATTTCAGCTCTGCACTTTTTCAGTAGATCTGAGCATGAAATTCATTTTAACGCTACTTTCATTTTTTTTTTAGTTTAGAGGTGGCTTACCCGTCGCAGTGGCTCTCCCAAAGTTGCGCTTAATCTCTTCGTAGGATGGCGTGTAGCCATCTTGTCCTCTGTGTAAGTGTCAAAGGGAGTTTCGAGTCAGTTATTGATAACACCGGGACAATACAAGACTACATTTAGAAAATGTTGTGCCTATAAGATTGCAGTGACAAAAGTTTGGAAGTTTCAGCTGGTGATATTAAGCTGTTATTAATAAATATGAAAGATTCAGAAATAAATGATTACCTGAGTGATTTGCTTTGGTAAATAGAAATGTGTGGTTTAGTGCCCAAGGCATTTCTCATGGGATTTTCATACTGCACAGCACAAGAGGTGGGCAGGGGAGAGTGGTGGAGGTGTTGAGAACACAATTAGACACAGATTACAGATACTCTGACAAAGTGAATGTGTTGTAAAATATATTAAATACAGGACAGTGCTAACCCTAACTGCCCAAAAATGAGATATGTGGCCGAGTAGTTTTGTGACCACTTAACTGGTTCCAGTTTTTACTTCTATATTTTCTACAGTAGGTACTTGTCATTAAGGTAATAATGTAACTACTTCACATATTGATTGTTGATTCATTTTGTGAGGCACATGGTAGGGTCTGCTCAACAGCTCATCACCTGGGGTGGGTTAGATTTGCTTGAACGTAAAATAACTGAACAATGAGTCTTACTTAAAAACATTTGCCAGAATCTTGAACTCCACGTTTTATTCGTGTTTTGTGGGTGACAATCACTATGTTATTATATCAGCAATTCTGAGTGATTATGTTATCCAATCCACAATAACTCCTCCCCTGTTTTTAAATTAACTCTTCACTTCAACAATACAGTATTTCAGTTCAGTGAACAAAATGGAAAATGTGTGCTAAACACAGCCATGGTTCAGACCAAAAAGATTGCGTTGCACCATCCTGGTTTTCTGTATTGCCTCAAATTTGTCCATGAACCACCCATTAAATAATGACATTCCCGTATTGCAGACATCTATTGATAACTCACTTCAGACTCTGACATAAATATGCGTGGGGTGCTTAACACTAGCTAAATCTTACAGTTATTATGTGTTGCTGGCAGTTTAAGATGAATGCATGGCATTTCTGCTTCATGGCACATACAGTGAAAGGTGATAGGATTGACAGGAGGGTGTGAGGCGGTAACCTATGACATTCTCGCTAAGCGCCCCTTTAAGCCACAGTTGAGAATGGTACTCAACACAACCTGTTAAACTATATGGCCTGTGTGTTTTCTAGATACAAAAGGTAATGGTTTAATTACCTATTAGTTATAATACAACAATATTAGCAGCAAGTATTTTTTATACAAGCAGTGGAAATGCCTGTTTTCGATCTAGTCAACCGATTCTCTGGCTGTAAATGACCAAGTCCAACTCAGAAATTTCGGAGTATATCCTCAGAGTATAATTGTGCATTGAACTTATGAAGCCTAAATCAGCTTGTAAAACAGAAGTATTGCCCAATAAACTGGGGGAACCCTCAGATAAGAGTAAAGCTTGGTTAAAGAAGAACAAAGATAAAAGCAGTCTTACGCAAAGGAGCGTGCTATCAAACAAACAAGCATGAATATATCGTCTGCAGATGTGAAAACTTTACTCCTGCGCACAATCACACAGTCTGACAGTTTACTTAACAATAACCTCAGGTAGCATCATTAAAAATCATCATTTGTATCTAGACGACGGTGTCTCAGGTCTGCATTGTAAAGTGGAAAATGCCTCTGCTAGCTAGCTCCTCATTATGCGCGCGCCGGGTAGGAGTAAGTAAAATAATCGTTTGTAATTCAATAGAGAGTCTTAACTCATTTAGTTGTGCTAAGGGCTGAGCGAAGGAAAGACAAAGAGCCTCAACATTTTACCGCCGCGCTCATTATGCGTATTTTATAAAACAATTTGCAATTCAAGGCCACGCAAAGTGGCGGGGAGTGAGGGAGAGAGAGCGCGCCTGGGCTTCAAAGGGCTGCTGCTATTGGATGACCTCGTCTCCCATTTCCTGGGTCGCCACCCTTGATGAGAGTCCGGGAAGATGCAATTAAAAGAATTTAAAAACAATGTGTAACCGCAGGTAGTCGTGCTTATTATCCCGTGATGCCGCGCAGTCAGCGACCTCATGATTTACTTTCTAGGTATTTCTCTCACTCCCCCCACCCCTACACAATGGGAGAGGGCGTTTATCTATGAAAATATCAGGTTAACCTCTCACAAAAGGATGATATATAATTCTTAATATTCACTTTAAATAATCCTGCTAATTGTATTACTCATTAAATCGTGTGGACCACCTGCTCTTCACTGGCTACAGTAACCTGACTTATAACTCTGACATATATCCGTGCGACTTGTTACATATGACGGTTACAGATGTAAAAAGAATTGTGACACAGCAAGTGGTGCACATAATAAAATTAATGGCATATTCAGATGGGAAAATATGTCTAATTCTTTTTAAATAGAATTTAAACGCATTATGGGCTTCCCAACCCAAGTATTTTATAAATTTAATGTTAGTCTCAGGTCCTATGTGCAACATCTTAGGCATCCTTCGACATCCTGCTTACAGGATTTAACAGTAGCTATCATATAACGCTTTGCCACAAAAACCCATTACTTCATTCTGTTTGTTAGATATGATATCCGGCTGTTCGACTCAGAGCCACTTTAGTGGAACCGTGATATATTTATGGGTATGTTGTGGTCTCTTTACTCATTGTTAAAACAAATACAATCAAAATGTCATTGCGGGAATGAAAAGGAGCTGTTTAAAAATGCATCAGCAATCGCCCGCCACCCGATGTCATTAATTCTCAGACTGTGTGGAGCAGTCGTGCTGAAAAGCTCTTCGCTGAGACGCCTAAACATTCTGCAACACTCTCTTATCTTTATGGTGTCATTTTCCCATTTAGCTGGTAAGCACCTAAACCTGCAGGGCAGAGCACAGTGTTGCTGGTCTAATTGGGCAGTTCAAAACCCCATACCAGACATGCTTACTTATTGGGCATTGCCACGACTACAGTGCTGGGACAAAGAGATGTGCCCTAGTTTAGGCTACCATATGTCATATAGGCCACTGATGAATGAATAGCCAACCATGTTGCAGTTGGTTATAGGGCTACTAAAATCAAAATAGCCTGTCCCAGCTCACTGTTTATGTTTGAAAAACAAGTAGGCGCGAATGTGCACGTGGCTGTGGGGAGGGGTAGAGAACAGTTTGTGCCTTTGAGCTCTCTAGCAGGAAGATGTGGAGAGGAGTGCCAGCCAGACACTTGCGCATGCACTGTCAAAACTGAGCTTTAAACCAAAACAACAATGTTTGTGTAGTGCTGGTTTCAGCCACAAGGGTGGTTCTGGACACAAATCCAGGATGGATGAATTTTAATGGGTGGGCACATCTTTATATGGCTCTATATTGTATAAGATGATTTGGAGTGCACATTAAATTTGTAGATACACAAATAAACGCACTTGAAAAAGCCTGTACAACAACCGAGACCGAAGTACTGCAGCTTTGCCTAAACAAGCTCACCCACATACTGTATGGCAGTAAGCTATAACATATAAGAGAGACCATCTAACGTTACTTTGTTGTTGATAGAGAACGTGCTTTAATAATAATAACAATACATTAGATTTGTAGCGCACATTACATTTGAGACAAATCTCAAAGTGCTACAAGGTAAAAGCGTCAATATAAAAGACAGATAAAAAGCTAACTTCATAATATATAAGCATAAGCATAAAAGCAGCGACCAGACATTTTAAAGTCATAGGTTCTGCGAAAAAGTCATTTTTTTAAACTTTCTGCTCTAAGTACAGTAGATGCAGCAGTAGATCCACTTTCTAAGTTAGAGGGTGGTCGTGGTGATCACAAAGTCCCAGGTTCAGGGGAAGCAGCTGGGGTTTTTAACCATCATTTGATATCCGTATCGAGGAAAACAAACTCTTGACAGCTCTTGCCGCATTTAGTTCTAGCTATAGGTGACGGTTAAGAGCTCGCCAATGGAACGTTAAGCGTGGAAGGGGAGGGGGGTGGTAGGGTGTCCGCAATATTTATGTTAAGTAGCCTTTGTTCATCATATGTTTGAAATTAATTGTTTGCAAATACTTCTATTATAAGTATTATTCTATTATTCTTCAATTCTTCTATTAATTGTATTATTGTTCAAGGAAATATTAATTATATGAATATTATTTTGGGGGCATAGGGGGTCATAAAAGTCATTGCCCCTCAATGCCCCCCCCCCCATGCTGCCGACTCTGCATGGGTATATGGTGGGTCTGGCCCGGTGCAGGCTGATTCTGACTGTACAGACACTGACACAAGCAATCCATCATGTCATCAGCCTCTGTGTGTGTGTGTGTGTGTGTGTGTGTGTGTGTATGTTGTGTGTTGTGTGTGTCTGAAGGTGCTCAGTAGGTAGTCAGTTTTGAGGTGTGTGTGTGTGCATGTGTCGTGCTAGAGAGAGAATACTTCAGAGAATACTTAACACGTAACACCGCCCCCATAGATAGTCAGTGAGTCCCACCTGGGGAGGGCACAGGTGCTACTGACAGCTAATCCAAACAAACCTACACAATCTAACACTGTGACATTTGCCTCTGTGTAGAGTGATGAACTACAATATAGTATTAAAGGGGCAGTGCTTCTTTCCCCATTGTAGCATTATGCAGTAACGTAAAGTGTCCAAGATCTGTGACCTCGTGACACAACACAATGTCTTTGTTTTAGAAACATTAGAAAGCCTTGAAAGAAACTTGTTAGCCTTGACTGTATATTCAAGGTCAAATTCCTTGACCATGAAGGGGAAATCAAGCTATTAAGCCAAACAGTTGCAATTATAAATTATGGTTTTGATATATTTAGTGGGCCCTAAGTTAGGGGGAATATTGAATTACTGTTGGTAAATGTGTTGTATCATGATGGGGCAGGATAGTCTAGTGGTCTAGGTGTCGACGTTCGAGCCCCAGAGTTGGCCTACCTGTAAGCATCCTTGAGCAAGATGCCTAACCCCTATCTGCTCCATGTAATAGCAGCATGTCGCTTAGGATAAAAGCGTCTGCTAAATTACCTAATTGTAATTATGATGTATCATCATTTTATGTCAAATATCAACATTTAATATGTAATATGACTGTATGTTTATTAAGAAGCATATATCTTAACCTGTAAAAATGCTAAAGGTTGCATCATTTTACATTCACTTTTCTAATTTCCTCATTATAATTTTTACTATAATGTCTGGGTTTATTATAAAGCAGGGGAACTTCAATATTGTGGTTGAGTTTATATGGATTGCATGTGTAGATCGTATGGTTTGTGTTAATAATGTTCTCTTGCAACACCTACATCATTGAAAGAACAATGTTATTGTTAATTTGACAGGAGGACATTTGGGTATGTTAGATTCCTTCTTATGCCTAGACTTTATAAATAACTTTTAGGAATATATACAGTAGGTTGCAAGTGGTTCTGGTTTTGAAGAACTAATCTGTCACATTGAGTATGGTGATAAAAATCAATAGTCTGAATAGAAAATATCCTGGAAGCGCTCACAGTTTGGAGATAACAGAGAAGATTAAGCATGCTGTTGCTTTGTTCTTTGTTTTCTAGAGCCCACCGTGGAGCTTAAACAGACAAACACACACACACACACACGCACACACACAAGGGATTCGCTAACTCTACAGTGGAAGGTTTGGGTTACCTTGTGTTCCATCTCAGGAAGCAAAAATGGCCTATTGCTAGCACCAGCAGAGCCCAGCTGTGGCTAGGAGATGCTATCACATGTAAATGTATGTCTCAACCCCCTTTGAGGTTAGCATCAGAAACGAAACAGTCAAAGGAATCCTAGATGCTATCGCTCAAAGCAGGGGGTGTAAGGTGTAAGATGAATATGGCTGCTGTTGTTTGGTTACTAGCTGAGGTTCATGTCAGAAACGTAACAGGCAAGCGCTGCTGACCACATGCTGGTCTTCAAGCACTGGGCAGGAAAGGATCAACAGATAAAGTTTCAAGAAAAATGTGGCAAGTGACTGAAAACTTGAGATATCTAGATGGGGCGAGGAGGGGGGGGGGGGCAAAACCATGTAGCAAGATTCATGAGGATTCAGCAGATGCCTTTTCTGGCTCAGAATACGGCATGAATCATTTGTAAATAATAAAGAAAGATGATAAACATTTGTGAGGCAAATTTGTTGTGATCCCAGCTCAGGAGAAATGTTGATCTATTTGAGGATCTTCTTTGGATGACACAGTTTCTAGAGGGGAAAACACGCAATATCAAAAGAGGAAATAAACAAAACTGAGACAAAATTCAAACAAATTCACTTCAACTATGGCGTGTAGAAAATAAACACTGACTTGTTTAATTATTAAAGGCCCTTGCATATTCATAATGATAATTCAGAGAGAAATACAGAGCGCAATAACAAAATGTGCATAAAGTGAATTATGTATAATAAAACTTGTTTTTGTAGAACAAATGAACAATATTTTTATTTTTCTGTCCCACCATCTGATTCAATTAGTGACAGAATGTCATCTTCGCTAGTTTTGTTTCTGGTTAGCATTGTTTTGTTTGTTACTTTGTTCTTGTCTCTCTGTGAAGAGATCTGTCATACACATTTGCATGACAAGTTTCTCCGCGGAGCGCTTTGAGAGCAGAGAGCTGCCGGAGTAGGTTCTCAGTATACCATCACATCCCATGCACCCATGTGTATCAATAAAGAGACTACTAAGGTGATAGATTTGGGATGAAATTCATATATTTTTTATGAAGAAAAAAAAACAACTAAATAATATTAATAACAATTAATAAATATATATCTCCTAATCTACAACTTGTTTGAAACCCATGGTGTTTCAAACAAGTGGTGTTTCACCTTCCTCCCCTGTAAGGGGAAGGTGAGGTGAGGAAGGGACACACACTCGCAAACCAAAACACACAAACCACAAGGCCAATTCTGGACACAAATCAAGGAGTTTAAATATTTAAAATTTTTAGGGATAATGAATGATTCAATAACACATTATTATTATTATTGAATATTCATATTATTATCATTATTATTATTATTATTTAATAAAATATGTGTTGTTACTATTAATTGATTCATATATTAATATTACGGTTAAGAGCACTGTATGAAGGAATATGCAAACCTATAGACATAGCACAGGTAATACACGTTTATAAATTGCTCACATTCAAGCACACGTAAGAACGGTAAGTGAAATCATACAGATGCACGCCCCCACACACACACACACCCACAAAGGATCTCCATGGTTATGTCTAGAACAGCACGGTGGCCACCAGATGCAAGTTTAGTATCATCACAAAAAATAACATCCCACCGTGAGCGCTTGTCTTCGCTCGCCGCTTCCCACTGTTAACCTAATCTTTATGATTATTGCAAAGGCTTTAGCAGCAGGCCGTGTCTGTCAGAAGACAGCAGCTCTCACTGTAGGAGATTCTACACACACACACACACACACACACACACACGCAGGCTTCAATCAATGCAAAGTGTAGGACAGTGAAGTGAATTTGCTATGGTGTTTCTGATGGCATTTGTGATTTATTAGGTTACATCCAAGATGGATGAGAGTTACAGTGAGATGACAGACTAGTAAAATTAGTTGTGGTTAAATTAAGTGTAGTACACAATACTAAGTACTGCTAACTTAATTTTTGTAGGTTTAGGTTTTATTTGAGTAAAACTAAATTCATAAATGAGTATTCCAATCATATTATTTTTCTAAAAGAAACGACTGTACTGTAGCTACAATGTTTTTCTTCCACTTTCTGCCAGTAATGGTAAATCATATAAATTGCACATGTATTAATTACACATCTTGAGAGCATAGTTGGTTAATAATAATAATTAATAATACCCATTATATTGTAGAGATTCATATTTACCATCCAACAGACCACTAATTCAACATTTAAACAATACCAGACACCCAACATTGGGTGATCCCTTTAACCCCATGTGAGCACAGACCCTAATCTCTACCTTATCAGCTAGCAGAAAGTTGTATGACCCATAACCCTGCTGTTATGTTGCTGGTGAAATGGTCCACATCCCCCTATTATTATTATTAATTATTAATAAGGATGGTGATAATACTAGATAATTGTGATGGTTTTGATAAGGCCATTTAGAAGATGCATTTATCAAAAGCATTACAGTATTACATTACAAGGAGCAGGAGTCAGACATCTTGCTCATGGATGCTTACAGGTAGCCCAACAACGAAGCTCGAACCATGCACTTCTGGCTAGGAGCTTACCCAGCATTACCACAAGCCTATCCTGCCTTTGAATAAACTAAGGGCATATTTGACCTGGATGATAACAGATGTTATTATGACATATGTCCCTTTTACATTGATTGCAAGATGAACAAAATATGTGTGAAATTAGAAAAGCAAACAAATTCAGCAAAGAAAAAAATAACCTGTTATAGTATAAAATTATTGAAAAAGGTGCGTTTTGTAATGAAAACGAGTGGATAGATATAAGACAAAGTGGTATATATGTAATAAAAAAATTGAATAACAAAATAAGTTATTTGTGCTATCATAGTTGAGTGATTTGATGGCCATTAAGGTAAAATGCATTTTTTGGGGGGGATCTACTTGTTTTTAAGTGAGTTATAAAGCACTGGGTCAATTTGACCCAGGGTTAACCAATAGGTTCATCAGTTATGTTCAAGATCTGTGTTTGCTCATCTGTCTTAGTCCTGC
Source organism: Percopsis omiscomaycus (assembly GCA_027575585.1). Classification (NCBI taxonomy): domain Eukaryota; kingdom Metazoa; phylum Chordata; class Actinopteri; order Percopsiformes; family Percopsidae; genus Percopsis; species Percopsis omiscomaycus. Next base: position 1,777,946 of record JAODLI010000008.1, on the reverse strand, counting down.
CTGAGGTGTCATGCAAAGGAATTTCAGCCCAGGGCCAGTGAACTCCGAGGGGCTTTTTCATGCAAGCTAACGCCACAGGAAATCGCCAAAGATGGGCTAATTAGAAACACCCTCTAACGGACCAGCACACCACCCCGCAGTCGAAACAACAACACCACCAACCTGAGCGAAAACTGAGAGGTGGCCGAAAAGCCGATAAGAATATTAGCAGCTCACGCTGAGAACAAAGAGGGAGACAGACAGCTCAGATCAATAGCAGATGTTAGCAGGTAGCCATAAATAGTTTTATATTACAAATGCCCCCTGTGAAAATGGCTGGTGCAAAGCAAATCTTATTAACAATGTTAACAGTGTGTGTTTGTGTCTTTTGTGTGTGTGTGCGTGTGTGTGTGTCTGTCTGTCGAAGCTTTCATGCATGCATGTTGCTGTGTGCTCAAGCAAGACCTGTGTACTATTACCATAACTTGTCTCTTTATCGACAGCTCTCCCCGGGCATCAGCACGCATTAGCTGAAGTTTAACATCATTTGAGACGAGGAGATGACCTACTGAGAACGTACACGAGTAACTGTGTCACAATACAGCGCTTAGTACTGTTTCCCCTCAGGCAAATACCTTTTTCTTGAGCCCCCACGCACGGGAAAATGTTGCTTTATTACCATGGTTGTAAGTGAAGACAGGGACGGGGTGGGGAGGTCTCTGAAGTACCTGGGGAATTAAAGTATTCCTGCTCATCATATCAGTGTCTTAGTTCTTGGTTGTCATGTGTGTGGGGGGCACACGTAATTATAACAGCATTTTAAAATTGCACCCAGAAGAAAGATGGGTTCAAGTGCAAATTAATTTCACATTACCACAACAAAGACAATCAATTGTCGACAAGGATGCCAGCAAAATGCTTTTTAAAGGGCGAGCGTTCCACGCACAGGCCTACACAGCCACCCACACGCGCACACGACTTCGCCCATACCCACACACACACCCACCCCCCCCCACACACACACACACACACACACACTATCAACACAACTAAACCTGTGTACAAAAGCCTTTCACTTAAATTACATAAAACAATCACAGTGCCCATAGCTACCTGGTACAAGTTTTACTCTTGTTCCCTCCTCACACCTCCCTCCCCCACCAAAACACACACACACACACACACATGCACTGTCCTCACCTCCCTCTCCCCGGCACCTCCTCCCCATGCTCTCCTCTCGTTCAGAAGTGGGGTCTCATTAACAGTCCTATCAGCAGCGGAGAGCTAGGCCTCATTAAAGCAGCCTGAAAGCTTGGCTGTACCGCTGGCTTTAAACGTCAAAGGGAGAAAGAGGAGGAGGCTGAGAAGGAATTATGGGAGAGAAACAGAGTCATCCCGGCCTGGCAGTGCAACGCAAGGTCACCAACTGCGACGGTTGAGTTGGTACATCTTTTGCCATGCTCATTTTCTGGATAAAGTCACAGCCTATCGGGGAAAGCCCGGTGTTAAAGGAGAGGTGAGAGGTTGGGCATGTGAGGGTTAAGAGCGTCTTTTCTGTGCTGGACTGGTTTTGGACAGAGAAGGTGGCAGCACCGCTTACATGGGTGAAAGCTGCAGGTCTACTGATTCTGCGATGTGTGTCCACCTCAGGGGGATGGTGTTGGTGTATTACAGCAGCACAACTGCAGTGTTGACAACTGAAAATAGCACAATCACTAGGACAATATTGCTATTGACACACAATAGGATAGTGACAATGACTATCCCCATTGTTTCTGATCTTCTGCAATAGGTAGGCCTAAATAGGCTACTTGTATTTTATAATCACTTAAACTAAGCCTGCAATAGACCTTTTTCACAATTGGACGTCCGACCAGTAAGGAAGAATTGCTCTTCCTGTGTAGCCTATAAACTGGGCATATCTCAATTTGCACAACTTTAAAAGCCCCTAAAAACCTGTGTTTTGGATTCATTTGGCTGCTTAAACACCTTCACAGGTTGACGTTGACCTAGCATGCACACTTCTACTGGTCAAGTGTGTTTACAAATAGCACAGCTGTTACCCATGCAGTTCTAGGGGCGGCTATAGACTCCAATGGCACATGAAGAAGGAGAAGAAAAGGTAGAACATTGGGTGCCTACGCAGCTGCTTCGCTGCTTGGCTCTTTAATAGTCACCAATCATTTACGCAACCACCAATGCAAAGCTGCATTCCTGTTGTCGACAGAGTTGCTGTCAGAAATACAAAGGAATCCAAAATAGTGTAGGCTAACAAAAATTTCTTCTTCTATTTTTTTGGGTGGGGGAGGTCAACATCAACTTCACCTTCATAATCAGCAATCACATCCTGTCCCTTTTCTCTGCCATCACTGTTACTTCCTTCTCTCCTTGATGTCCCCTATCTCTCAATCCCTCCCTTCATATTTCCACTGGTCCGTCAACAGTGCCAATGTAAAGCGGCCCCGACTTCCCCTTCTGTGCTCCACGCGTCTCCTCTGGGAACCTGTTGTGGAGGGGAGAGCAGAGCGCCAGTGAACGCTGAATGAAAAAATCCTAGTCAAGCCTCATTAGATTCTCATTACCTTCACAAACTGAAAGCAAGAGATTTTTTTTTCTCTTTATATAATCGCAGCCGCTGAGTGTCCTGGGAATCAAAAAGAACACACACACACACACACACACACACACACACACACACACACACGGCTCCCACCCGACCCTCCTTCTTTTGCTCCCTCCCCCCTAGTTTCACCTCTCCATCATCTGTCCTCTTTAGCAAGTGCACAATGAAGCATATTGGCTTTGCCAGGGGAATGCAACTTTTATTTCCATCCCAGTAACACAGTAATCCCTGTTATTAGGACGCTTCCTTTAAGGTAAATACTGTGCTCATCCAGCGCTCGCGCTCGCCAGCCACTGTACAGCCACCTTCAACAAGTGGCAACGTTGACAAACCTGTCATGTCTAATTAAAGATTTATTCAAGTTGTTCTGTTGTTCTGTTTTTAATACCCTTTTTTTTGTACAGCTTGGACTGTCGATTCTGCATTTCACCATCATTAGCATTCCCAACTCACACACACACACACACACACACACACACACATATATATACACAAAGGCACCCCACCCCACCCAGTGGACCAGGGCTGCCTTGAGCGTAAGAAATATTCTTGAACTCACATCTGGGGAATCCCCAGCCAACCTACCCCCTCATCTCTAGTCCTCCATCCCACAATGCACTGCTGCCGCTGCTGTTGACACTAAGTCAATTAGCACATTGTGTAAAAGACGTGTTGAAAAACACACACGGCACCAGAAGTTCAAATACCCAGGGGAAACCAAGACATTTCCCCAAGCTCAGTGTTGAAACAGTGAGAGGTGGATTTGGTTTGGTGGTGGTAGTTTATGCATGTGTGCGTTTGTACACGTGTGCGAGGGATAGCATACTTTACATGTGGTTAGGAACAGAGAGCGACGGCCCGTACAATAGGAGTACTGTTCTGATAAATAAGTAAAAGCCTTCTTTAACCACCAAATGGGCCAGAGTGTTGCATGGATTATGACGGGGCATCCTGCCGAGATTGAGGTGCATCCCCTTATTAATCAAAACACTGGCTTCAAAGGGAAATGGCAGCATAATTAATGCACTGAAATTGAAAGGCCTTGGTGTAAACAAAATTAGTCTGTGCAACTCCAAGATACAGATAAAGCCCATGACACAGAGACAAAGACAAACATCACAATGTACTGTACAGTATATCTAGTATTATCATCCAAACATGTTTACAATATGTGAAATTACAGATCTTTACTACAAATGAACGGCACTGGCTTCAGTTAACATCTCTGTTTGGCCTTAAGGTGGCTAACTTGGTCCAAGTGCAAGTATCAAAGGGTTTATTTTGTTTGTCATGCAGTCACCACCTTAGTTTCATATCTTGTGCTTCTTGATGAATTGCTACAGATTCTATAAAAATACAACCCAGTGCTGTGGTCAGTTGAATTATCCTATAGGACCATCCACGCCTAATGTTCTTACACATCCACAACTCCTGTTTAAGAAAGAAAGAAAGAAAGAGGAATAAGAACAGACAGGGAAAGGGTATATCAGAGATTTGAACTTAGCGAATAGCTCGGCTGTTGCGTCGGTCTGTTGAGTTTGGGTTCTTTGTAAGGCATCAAAATAGGATTATCCCCTTACAGTTCAAGGCCACCTTTCACTCCCTCTTCCGTAATCCCTCCTGGGTCACTGGATACTCACACACATAGAGTTGGATTGAACAGAACAGAAACCTCTAAGTGTACCTATTCAGTAAATACGTAGTTTATGAGTTTATATACTGTCTGTAAATAAGTCATATTGGGCACATACTCTAGGACCAGCATTACCGCATTCAAGATTAACATAAAACCAGTTGGTTTTTTTGAAGAATTCCTTCTTTCTTGTAGATGCAATTTGATTGATTAGATTAATCAAACCCCAAGCCACAAGTGTAACTGCCTGAATGGCATTCAAGGAGGTTGAACCCTCTTCTATGTGCTCTAGTTCTATACCCACACCCAACAGGGTCCTGATCAGTTCCATATGCTAGGGTCACACCAAAACACACTCAACACCCCCCTCACACTTAGTCGTGTTCGTGTTAGGGTTGTGAACACGATTGTTTATTCACTATAGTTAACAATAACACACAAACTGACAATTTAAAATCTATTATATTTGATATTTTAAACTAGCTGTTTTTTTTTGGTTAAAATAAATTTAACTTGTCAAATTAACATTTTGTCTCACACTGGGAAAAGAAAACACACTTTAAAGTGTTACTTACCTTATAGTTAAAATTATTTTATTGAGGTAAAACTTTAATTACAATGGAACCAATTCTACCAGGTGGCTAAAAATAAAAAATAGATAAAACAAGTCAAGATGTGTTTTGAGTTTGTTTTGCCAAATGTAAAATGTCCAAATGGGAATACTTCTAATTTTGCAAAGATAACAGATAATTGTTTTTTTTCTAAAGTTATACCATGTTAGTGTGGGTCAAAACCACTTCACAACTTCATATCACACACACACACACACACACACACACACACACACACACAGCTGTGCAGCATTATAGCACCAGGAAATAATGTTT
>JAODLI010000008.1:1744748-1757031 GCA_027575585.1 Percopsis omiscomaycus | reverse complement strand
TGTGTGTGTGTGTGTGTGTGTGTGTGTGTGTGTGTGTGTGTGTGTGTGTGTGTGTGTGTGTGTGTGCGCGTGTGTGTTTTGTGGTGGGACTTTCTAGTGTGTGGCCAAAATCTAAATCCATGCCAGGACAGCAATCCAGGCTGAAAACACAGCTCCTAATCCTTTAACCTTCAGAACAAGAGTCGAAGGAAAACAGCTGAAGGGACCGGCACGCCGTGGCAGAGGGGAGGCTGCTACCCTGCCAGACCAGAGCAAAAGGCCACTGGTAGTCATTCACCGACACCTCTTCCCCCAAAGGCAGGAAAATAGATTTTTTTATTTCTGGTGGCTTGATATCGCTGATCACGGTTCACAGCCCCCCTTTTCAGGGCCTGGAGTTAACATCGCAGGCTGATGTCAGGTTGTGAACGCCGATCATAGCCAGGGAGATGGGGCCTTGATGCCCCCCACCCACCCACCCACCCCAATCTGCCAGGCCTGTGATGGCTGTTTAGCTGATAACATCGCAGTAAATTCTATCCCTGTCACTCTCTGTTTCTGTCCAGCAGCACTCAGAGTGTTTGGTGGCATGGCTCAGTTTTTGTGTGTGTGTCTATGTGTCTCTTTTGGGGCCGGATGTGTTTATTGCATGTGTGGTTCTGTGTGCGCGGTTCTTCTTGCCTTCCGTCAGTACAAGTGCTCAGGCTGTTGGGCCTCATTGATGTATAGTTCTTTAAAATTAGGATGTCAATAAAGAATTAGTTCCACAACCAAGCATTATTTATACATGTAAATATTCATTTCAATCCAACGCCTAATGCAAGAGTGACATGTCAGTCATTAATTTCCTGACTCACATATCAGCTTCCTACCTCTTCGTTCCCCATTTTTAATTCGCCATGATATTAGAGGGACTGCCTCCTCAGTCAAACCCACTTAGGCAATAATATTACCGATGCTGAACTATAATTAATAAACGCTCCTCCTGTGCTATGCTTCGTCTGTTTAGCCCCCAGCATCTTGTAAAGGGCTTCAGTCTGGGACAGAAACAAACAAACAAGCAAACATCTATGGAGACCTAGCTAGGGGTATTGGAAGACACAGGAATTCACAGAAATGCAGGCACACACACACACACACACACACACACACACATCACATCACATCACATTAGGGAATACTATAGGTTTGTTATTAGTAGTACAAATATTTTAACACAACCAACTCTCCTATATTAGTTTTTTTGGGCTTGAGAGGTAAGATGACAGCACCTCTCTTTCTTCTCTCTTCCAACTTTTGCCAAGCATTGGATTAACTGCACTGTTTCCCTGTACATGTAAGAGAACTCCTCTGTAGGCGATTTCCTCTGATTACGATTGTTCTTGCATTCAAAAGGAACCCCTGTTCTACACAGATTTCTGAAAGTGTGAACATTAGGGGGACCCCAAACCTTAGATGATTTGACGATCATTCGAAAAAATGATTTGGCGTCTTACAGAGTCAATCATTCCATTTTGACAATATGAGGGTAATGAATTTTACTCATTTAAAAAAAAAAAATTGTGACAATTAGCCTATGTTGTTTTCATTATTATAGCATCCAAATATAGCATTCACAAATAAATGATCTCCGACATTAACAAATATTCTGGCCATTACGAACAGTCACTGCACTCCTTTTAGTTGTCTCCAGGTAAAATATCAAACAAGAATTAAAGTGAGCCACCAATACAATCTGGAAAAAGGGTAGTTTAATAGAATGTAGAAATAGAAAGGAACTTTTCAAGTGTGTATGATGCACATGCTCAACAATGACATCATGGCTTTCAACAAGGGAGCAAAGTTGGACTGTATAGACCCCGGGCAGTCAGTAATGTGATCGTTGTAATGTGACGTAATTTGTTAGTAGAGCCTGTGTGCTTGGCAAGTCTGACTCCCCGCTATCTGTGTTAAGACATACACGTGTGGTGCAAATATTACACAGCAAACTCTTGGATAATTTAACAAAACAGCCTACTGGTCATTACAAAAGGCTGTGGCTGTACAAGACACAAAAAGCAGTATTGTAACAACCAGCCAGGTGTGAACCAGCAAGCAAATGTGAGATTTTCTATATATTTGTCTATGTGCTTTAATACGTCTGCTGGAAATCAATGTGAAGCTAGCTTGTTATTCAGTGGATTAAACGCTATGTACATAGTTACTCCTCTTTCATCAAAATGTTCTAATGTATGTTCCAATGCATAGAAAGAGAAAAATGAAAACCATGAACAGTATATTTGTCTTATTTAGCTCACACACTATTACTATATATAGACCAGTGTCCTTTACCCCCAAGTATAACAGGCTAACGTTGTGTTTATTTGCTTGCTTAGGAAGACCCTTCCAAACAGTTCATTACATTTCCACTCGCAGGCGGTTTTCCTCATCCTCACTACCATTAGGGCCATCAATGTTGACAGGATCAATACCTGTGTTTTGGCCCCACTGCCCCTGCCAGAGATAGCATGTCACTGCTGACAGACAAATATCAGCACTCTGCCCTTTGACGGAGGGGAAATCACAGTACTTTTCCGCTAAGATCATCCAACATGGTATTGATTTGCCCCACGCTAATCATACATCAGAGCTGAATAAATGGCTCAGAGGCAAACGTTCCATTGTTCACGATTGGGAGGTGTAATAAAAAAGAGAGACATTTCTTTTATTGCCAGTAACTTGGGGCTAGTCACATAATCACTGCTTGATGGGAAAAACCTGGTTAGATGGAGGTCCGTCAAAGTTACACAGGTACTTTTTAGTGATGATCCTATCAATTGAGAAAGGTGCTGATTACAGTGTGTGTGTGTGTGTGTGTGTGTGTGTGTAGTGTCTAGGTTGTATAAAAACAGAATACATCTTCTGAACAATTGAATTTGGTTATTGTAGGTCATGAGAGAAGGAATAGTTCACTGAAACACTTCCACTACAATTTGCAGCAACTAAAAAGTGTTGATGTTGTAGAAAATAAGTCAACACACAAGAGTATCTGCTTTAGATTTGGTGGCACATTCTAATTTGACTGACCATCATTGGTCCTCGCTGTTTAGTCAGTAATTATAAGCGCCCATTTCATTAAAAGAAATTAAACACAATTTAACAATGAAAACAAGGTAAAACAGTCTCGCTGGTTTCTGTTCGAGATGATATAACAGACAGGACAGTGGATGGGTTTTAAGGAGGATTGCGCTCCATTCAATCTAGTCAAGGCCTTGCTACAGGAAAAGTCTGCCAGTTGGGCGCCAGTCACTTCTCATCTGTGATGTTGGCAACAAGCAATTACAGCTTGAAGACAGCTACTGCTACCAGGGATTCTTTCAAAGGAATCCAGTGTCAGACCCTCCAATGCTCCTACAAAGCTGGGTGGCTCTATTAGGACACACTCTTCATTTTCAGGTGGATTTAAAATGTGAACATGAGAAAATAAAGTCTTTGTTTTTATTTATATATCCGCTCATCAAAGGCCTGGTTGGGGGTGACATACTGTACATAATGCCATTTCCTCAGAGGTAAATCAAATCTCTAAAATGTCACTGTAGAGGATAGCACCTTTCCTCCGCTGGATTAGCTTCTGTTACATTGATTAAGTCCCTAGAGCTATTTTCAAACCAATAGGTCCTCTAAACTGATGTAGCGATACTCGAAGGCTCTATGGTATTTCAAAGGTTAGAAATAAAAATGCTTCTGTGCCGAAAAAGTAAGATAATAATTAAAGTGCTAGCAGTTCTTGGTCTCCCATTTCCTTCCATCTTAGTCTTGTTCACTGTTATCTCCACCACTCCATCAAACAGCATGCTGATAACACAACTCAATCGACCTTCACCTGGTAGAGGAGACACAAGGGATGTTCGGGGGAAAACACGGGTGGGGACTATACCTGTGCTGTCTGCCCGTTCATCCATCTGTTTCCCAGCCGTGCTTTCATTTGTTTGATCTTGTCTGAAGGGATTATAGTTTTACATGTACAAAGCCACAACATGTGTATTGCATGCAAAACACTTGGAGATACGTTGAAATACACCATACATTTCTATCCACATATTGTTTTTTTTATTATGATATCCCAGTTCCTATTCAAAGAGTTTTTTTTCAAATGGAGCAATTTAATATAATTTTTGGGTGGTTTTCAAGGTGGGGTTCGGGACCCCCTAAGGGGTCCTCGGATAATATCAAGTTTATCAGAACTTTTTATTTGTAGATATAGTAAATACATTTCTCAATTGTGTTCATGCCTGTTTATATATTGATATATTTTTTCATGTTATGTATTATGCTATAAAAAAAGATAGTAATGCATTTTGGAGGTTCATGATGTTACACAAGAGTTAATTATCCAAAGACATTTTCATATAGATTATTTTAATATTCCCCATGAACTACTATGCTACAGCATGCTAACTTGAGCTTACTGCAATACTGTAATGCATTTGGCTTGCGTCTATAGCTGCCTGCTCTCAAAAGCAAGCAAGACGGGATCCTGACACACTAGTGGCTGTCAACAAAGATGGAACTTGCCAAATGTAAAAATTGCAACCCTTTAGCCTGTCACAGACAATAATGATTCTCTGATGACAAAACCTGCTGACTGGTAAATTATTCATGTGCATGCCATTAATGAATAAAATAAACAGCCCTCACTCTCAGGCTAGAAATCATGGCAAGTATTTGCCCATTTGATCATCAAATTCTAACAGAAGCTGAAACACACTGCGTAAGCAGACAGCACTCCTGGGACATTAGGAAACTTGACCAACTGCCATAAGTGGTTCTGCCTTATTTTCAAGAACAATTTGTCTTCTATCTGATTTCTAAGGCTTGTACTAAGGCACATAGAATAAGGTCCGCCTCTCTCAGTTGCTCCCTAGACGGTTAACTTGGCTTAGTTGTACGCAGCACACATGCACATCCATTTCTAATTAGGTACAGCTAGCTTCTAGCCCTAGTACACACACATACAACAGCCTTTTGATTCGTTTGTTGTGTACCTTGCTTAGCTAGGTCAATATCACCAGTGAAGTGCCCCTAAATGAGTTAAACTCCGCAGATGCCTTGCAGCGCAGTTTCTAATGTCTCCACCAACATGTAAATGACCTTCTATACAGGACCTTTGAATAAAGATCAATGGCTGTTTGCTTTATTCTCGACACTCTGCGTCAGCATGCCGCAGCGCCGCGAGGGCAAATGTGTAACAGAGAATGCACAGGTTCGCTATCGAGCACTTTGAAACAATAAAGCTGGTAGTGAGCTGTTAAACAAACTAGGGGATAAAGTGTCTGCTGTGGACTGAGATTAACAAGCCAGATACGACGTTGAAGGGTGTAATTACTCTTTACTGACACGAAATGTTTAGCCCCCCAGAGCGGAACAGTGTTTGCCACAAATACCACTAGCACGCTTGACCTAATCATGACGCCGAGTTTTTACGTGACTGCTTTTGAATTGTGTTACAGCTGATTTTGCTAAGTTGGTGATGACGTTTGCCCTAAACATCATGTGACTTACACCAAAGAGGACATTTCAAATGTTGTGTATACTGTATAGGCTATATAGTAGCCTATGTGTTTCAAACTGTTTGCTAGCAAAGCTAATAGCTTTGTAAAAAGAGAAATTTGATGCTAACAAAACATATATTTATACATAAGACATTTTCATTTAGCTCTTTTTCTCATATGAATATACTAAATGCAGGTAAATGCACGGTATGATCAAATATCAACCCTAGCATTCAGACCGCCATGGACAATTCATCAGGACAGATTTATCAAATTCTGCCAATTCCTGACTGTTGAAAAATGACATTCTCTATATTGTCCTGCCAATGGTATTAAAACCACAAGCTGAATTCCAGGTCTTGATTATCTGTGTGTGCGAGCTTGCACAAATGTGTATACGTGTGTGTGTGTGTGTGCTTGCTGGCATGTCAGCTGATGTCCCCAGTAATCCAGCAGTGGGTCTGTTGTGGATTAGCAGCAGGCTCCAGGGGCTGGGAATTCCATTCCAGTTTACAGATCTCACTGGCATGAAGAAAGGCAAAGATGCCTTCTCTCTACTGCCTTCACACCAGTTGGAGCCTGCAGGGGTTTGTGTGTGTATGTGTGTGTGTTTGGGCGAGGGGGTTAGAGGTTTTAATGTGTGTGACGACATAAGAATGACTTGGTAAATGTATTGGTGTGTGTTTCTTGGATTGTCAGGATCACTGATCACTGTCTACCCATTGGATTTCTTGTTTCACCATTTTTCTGTCCCTACAAAGCTGGTGTTTGCTCAGTTATACACTCAATCACACGTACACACACACACACATACACACAAAACAATATGTGGCAGCAACATGAAATTCCATCATGATAGGATTTATTTTGAAGTCGCCATCTGACACAATAGCTGACCTCTTGAACCCCAAGATACCTTTCCATCTACTCTGTGACAATTTAAATAGCACCTTTCTTTCATTCAGAGACAGAGAGTAAGAGAATGGGAGAAAAATAAAAAATAAAAAGCTTTGTTTATTTATTTATTTGTCCGGGAACCGCAACTCGATAGCGCAACAAAAGAGCTGTGGTGGCAAGTCCCCACGTAGACATTATATGTCAGCATCAGTGTCATACTGTTAGCTTGTCCCAACTGTACAAAGCCGTCCTCATTCAGGGCACCTAACCAAGGTCAACCTGGATTAGCCACCAGTAACCCTATCAGGTCCAGCACAATGATTACAAAGCCCAGTGACACTGGCTGTCAGCAGACTCTTTCGAGGCAACCCTATCTGCTCGACCCTTGGCCACAGAGCCACGGGAGAGGGTTTGCCCATTTCAAATTGTTCCCTCTTTGTGTCTGCTTTTATTCCTTCGCTTTGATTTTTGGTGACTTGTTTGGTTCACCAACAAGGCTGCCTGGATGTGTTTGAAACCAATGCCACGTATAGCTCCTAGAATTAGTGGAGTAGTGGGGAGATTCTCTTACCCTTCGACATAGCATGTTCTTTGTGCTTGTTACTTCCGACACCCACCCCCTCAGTCTCCTGGATGAATAGGCCCACTGGCTTTATGATACACAGCACAGTATTAGATATGTTTACTATCTCCCATTGGGATTCATTTTTAGAAAAAAATAAAGTTACTTATTTTTGGTTGTATATTCTTTTTAATGTTTTGTAATGTTACAAATCATGGATATTGGAGTGTGGGAAATCAAAGACTGATGTTGTATTTGAAGTGAAAGTGTTTTTTTTTAGCTGTGAGCTACCATCAAACTAAAGCAACATTTAGATTTGGGTTTCACCATGAATACAGTTGTTTGTTTCCTTATGATTTTCAAGAGAATTTCCACCTCGAGCGCATCAGTTCATGGCTGACTTTTCTCCCCTGAATCATTCTTCCAAACATCCATGTCAGTCAGCAGCTTGTTAAACAAATCAAACCAAGAGAAAAGAACGCTTTGTGAATTCAGTAGTAAAAAACAACAACAACAACTATGAAACCCAAGAACAAAAACAGCAGCACATACAACACTAGCGGCATAACACATTCGAGGAAACATGGCCACCAATGTTCTCCACTTCAAGACATCAGAGGCACCCCTTCTTCGGTCCCCCTAAAGGTACCCGTTTACAAAGTGATAGGGCTTAGGGTTTTTAACCCGGGGCTAGGGACTGATTTGAAACCCCCTCTGCTGCCAACCACATGGACGGCTGCTGATTAGAAGAGTGTTGGCAGCGGTTAGTAGATGCCAGGAAGGAAAAAAGAGATGGCGGTCTGTCCGCTACCAAATTCCTCCCCAATGTTATAAAAAAATAATAAATAAATAAATAAAAATAAAAAAGACATTTCCTTGACAAACCCAAAGGGGCAGGGGATGAATTATAAAATTAGAGTAGCTCCCACAAATGGCAAGCGAATTTTAAATCTGAATAATGTAATGTATGTGACACAAGGGGCGCAGAATTTTCTTTCGTTTTTGAAAAAAGTAATCGGTGAGTGATTTGAAGAGATAAATCTAAGACTTGTTTAGATAAATTCATAAGATCAGATTCAAAAGCCATGTCCAGTTGTAGTCCGTGTTTATGCATGTGCACCCATAAACACACACCAAAAAATAAAGTACTGCACTGTATTTTATTTTTGATACACACAATACACTGAATGAAAACTAAAGCCGTTGAAACAACCACTTGCCATAATGATGGGTGTTGAAATGCATTAGGCAGCAAGTACACAGGAAGTCAATCAGAAACAGCATTTCAAGGAGGGTAAACTCATTGCAAAGAACTAATAAGTTAAGAGCCGGTGGCGTTTGGAAAGCTGTCTCAGGCCTTAAACATACTATTTACCAGGCCATATTGATTTCACTACCACTCAGTATGACTATACCTATGCTAGTCATATATGCTACACCAGGGCACTGTTCATCATACCTGACTGAACACGCCCACACACACACAAACACAAACGTAGCATTTCAATTTATGTCATGCCTTGAAGATAACATTAATAAAACAACACACTTCAAACCATGCAATTCAAAAAATATACAACAGAAGAAATCAATAGTCATTCTGTTATCAGAGAAACAAAAGAAAACATAGGATGACTTCAAAGTTGTACCCTTTAGCCATTCGAGTCAACTGTGGGAAATACACCCTACTGAAAGTGCTTTGCTATCATTAACTAATACAATGGAGGCCGCTCTGCCAGTTCTGCATTATTCCATGGTAAATATGTTGCGAGAACGTATATGAGAAATCAATAGCTGTTTCCTTCAATTAGACAAGATGACAATATTCATAAATAAACTGGTTTGATCCTGCTCCAACATTATGTGCATTAAGCACACTGTAGGGCAGTTCTTTAAACTAATTGTAATAGAGCAGCTCAAAACACCACCTCTTTACACTGTAAAATGTGTCACATTCACAGAGGGTAAACCAACAATTTTAACGTTGGTTATCCCTAATGTCTCATTACATGTCTCACATCATTTTCTACATTGTTGGGTTTTAAATTCTTGTCTCTTAATGTGGATTTTGCCAGGCCAAATTCCTGTTTTTAATAGTCTGAATCAACTGTGATGTGTCAAAGAATTTAGCGGCAAACACTCCCAAAGGTGTAGTGTTAAGTCTTGAGCCTGATGAAACTCAAGGGACATCTTATCCTTGAGTGTGTTTAAAAGTCTGTTTGTGATAGAAGTGTCCCGAATCAAAATTGCTGGCGCTCTATAGTGCCACATAGTGGCAACAGGAAGGCTCTTCTCTTCTGTGGTATGTCTGATTTTTGACGAAACTCAAAATTGCCATTTTTTTATCAAATAATTCAAACTGACTTGTCATTCTTTCTGCTTTGTCTCAGTCGGTCTGTCGGTCTGACTGACTGTTTCCCTGTTTGTCAAACTTCCGCCATGTCTGCCTGTCTTCATGTCTTGTTGTAGCCTACTGTATGTCCCTCTGCCTGTCTGTCCCCCTGCCTGTCTTTCTGCCCTTTTCTTTATTCCCATCTCCTATATCTCTATCAGGCGGGTACTAAAATATCTCGAGAACTCCAGCCTGTCTGAAACTGAGACCTGGAATGTACTGCTGCTTAACAGGCGCGCACACACACAGAGACGCTCACACGTATACAAGCACGCACACACAACACATTCAAAAACACTAATACAGATGCCTATAAACATGCACACTGACAACCTACAAACACCCTGTGGCAAGAAAACATGCATGAAAGTCATACACGCACACAAAAAAATGATTTTTTCTCAGACGTGGAAAATTTTGAAATACCCTCACAACTTTCTCAAAACTACAGGCACACACATGCACCACACTCACTCATTTAACTACAGTAATAACTACAGTAAACTTTTCATTCACACAAGTGTGTGAAGACCCACATACACATTCAGTGTAAACCGTTTAACAAGGTACATATACTGTACAATCAAATATAGTTTACACAAACACTGGTCATACTGTATTGTTTGATAGCCTGTTGTCTGTGTAGAGGAGACAGTGCCCCCTGGTGTGGACCTAACTGAACTCCAGCCATACCTTGTCGCGCTGGGTTTGCATATAATTAATTTACTTTCCTGGGATAGATTAGTTATGCCTGACTCGTAGGCATAGTCACACAACAGTAAACTGCTTCCAGTAGTTGATGTCAGATTGTAGGCTACACTACTGATTTCTACTTTGGGCCACGACCCCAAAATAAGTGACTCCTTGTGATACCCGAACAGACAGTGTTATCCTTCCCTTGACAAATAGGCATCTTTTGTTTATGGTTTAAGTATTAAAGCCATAGCCATGCAATTATACCTGTATTTATTATTTCTGCCTATAATATGCCAAATAATAATGTATGGATTACATTTTTTTTATTAAAACCAAATTAGCATTATATTAAAAGTATGTACAATTTATTTAATAATCAAACTGTTGATTTTTAATCAATAACAGCTCTATTATAAGTGTTATCATGTTAACCCTTAAACTGCAGGCCTTGCCTTTGAATGTGATCTGTGTGAACTTCTTTATAATACTGAAGAGCATTTTTTGCCTATATTTCTATGTAATGCTTGTCATTTTTTTTATACTATTTGATTTCATAACATATTCATACATTTATAAAACTAAATGGGCTGTTGCTACAGTATTACTTGATTATTCATTTTATGGTCCTGTTCAGCAACAGGAATTAAAATGCTCTCTTTGTGATTTTGATCAAGTTATAACATTGCAAAGGCAGATTTACAGACTTATTAATAATATTGTACATGGGCTATATCAAAATTTGAATGATATAGTCCACCTCCAAAATTATTAATAAGTTTGTTCCAACTGCTTAAAATTAGCAGATCTCTGTCTCTTTTATGCAGTACTACATACTGACTAAAGGAATGAGTCTAGATATTTTTATTGGTTTATATTGTTTCAAAAATATGTACTTTTTCATTAAATAATAGTATCATAATGTATAATTTGTTTAAAGTGTACTGTATTTATATTAACTCTATTAATTTCATGTTATTTATATTTTTTCTGTGTGTATTTAGATAAAAATATAAATATGTGTGTATTTTAGTCACAGTGTTTTATATCACACCAACTAAGACTTGATAATAGTCCATGATTTACTCCCCTCAGAGTTAATCTCGGTGTCCAGAATGGGACCAATGGATATGCCAAATGTACCTCGCAGCACAGCAAGGGAACATGGGAGTTTGTCTGTAAGAGATACTGCATTGCTTTCCCTGGAAATGAGCTTCTGGTAATACTGGGCTCAAGACACACAGGCATAATCACTGAGATGTTTGTATTATTGGCTTTTTACAAACAGGCCTAGTAGCATATATGTCTTCTCTTCAAGCACTGGAGAACACCCCTCTAAATGTGTTATGTACAAAATTAAAAACATGTTAATCATGACATTTTTTTTACATTTGAATAAAAATTAAAATCATAAATAAAGGTTACATTACCCATTTCCTACATTACCCATATATTGTGCATATAGTTTGTTTTAGTAATATACTTAAATATACAAATGTTGTATATTTAAGTCCATTATAATGGTATTATCTATAGTTTAACATAAACACATTGATCTGTTGCTCATGGATACATTTAATCCAATACATTTCGCCCAATTCATTATCTAATCGGTGTGCCACCATAATTCCATAAACCTTCTGACTTCTCAGCCTGTTTCTTGGTCTGCCCTGGTTTCTAACGTCCTGTGCTGTATCACACGCATCCAACAGAGGTCATAATGGCTGTAATAGTAATAAAGAAACAAGGCTGTACTCCCATGTTTCTGATACGACGAATGGTCAAAATTAAAGAGTCAGTTACGCCTCCCGCAGGCCACAGTGCGCACTGCGCGCATGTCGCGCGCACGGAGGCTCCAGAGTCCATGTACAAGTGCTTCCTTAATATGTATAGGGCTGAATAGGCTTAATAATAGTCTATTATCACCAGGACGTGGAGATAGAGAAATTCTCACTGAATATTATGACGAAAACTTTATTTGTTTTGTGCTAATATTCTCTGCAAATGTTGGGGACTTGTTATTGAGATTGACACATGCGTGACCACAATAAACTTAATAGTACACTGATGATCTGTAGTTGTTGAGAAATGTTATAGAAACAAGCCAATTACACAATAAGGAAGGATTGGGTTTGTTGAGTACATTCTGTATTCTCTCTCTCTCTCTCTCTCTCTCTCTCTCTCTCTCTCTCTCTCTCTCTCTCTCTCTCTCTCTCTCTCTGTGTGTGT
>JAODLI010000008.1:1729665-1744648 GCA_027575585.1 Percopsis omiscomaycus | reverse complement strand
TCTCTCTCTCTCTCTCTCTCTCTCTCTCTCTCTCTCTCTCTCTCTCTCTCTCTCTCTCTCTCTCTCTCTCTGGGTTTTGTTCCGAGGCTCCATTTCAGAGGCAGAAAGGGGCGGAGATGGAATATTCAGATGAGCCGGAGTGACAGCTCCAGTTTCCCAATGCAGTGTGTGTCTGAAACTCCACTGGCTCCTTCCTTCCAACTCTTCACTTCATAGTTCTGCGTACTAAAAACATCGGACGCTAGGGGATCAAGACGCATGCCACATTGCCTCTATAGAATGTGGTTTAACTGATCTTTCGGGGACGTTTTTTTCTCGGTTAGGGGCTGAGGAGGGAGGATTTTTTATTTACATTGTCTGATGATTGTTTGCACGGCTGATTGTTGAGTTGATTCGGGTTTTTTTTTTCGTTGTTGTCCACTGCGCAACGCGTTTCAGATTTTTGGACTCGGCGACACAGCCCGCACTCACCAATGTCCTATCCTCAGGGTTACCTATACCAGCCCCCGGGCTCTCTGGCTCTCTATTCGTGCCCGGCTTACGGAGCCTCGGCTCTGGCCGCCCCGAGGAATGAAGACCTAGCGAGATCCTCGTCCGGCTCAGCCTTCAGCCCCTACCCCGGATCGGCTGCTTTCTCTGCCTCTGCCGGTGCAGGTTTCTCCAGTCCACTGCCATACTCAACGGATCCGACAACAGGATTCCCGTCGTATATGGTAAAACACATCACGCATTTATTTATTTATCTAAAAAGTGTCTTCTGAATGAGACAGGGAACCTAATTTACAATGTTGTAGGCTAGGCTATTTGTTTTTACAGGCGGCATCTGTTCATTATCTAATTGAATAACATATTAGGCTAATATAGGTAGGCCTATAGCCTATAATAATCCAAATGGAGTTAAGTTGTGTATGATTAAGATATCCGTCGCAAAACTGGAACTCCGAATGGAAACTTTTGGAGAGTTTAAAGCAGCAAAATGAGTATCTGATTCGTTGTATGTATCCAAATAATTGAATTGTAGCTATAATGTAGCCTTTATTGTGTTTTACGAACGCCTGCCTACTAATTGAGGTGTCCTGATCGAGGTTTATTTGACAGCAGATAATTTAAAAGTGAATGACACCATAATACGATGAACATTTCTTAACCTGTGGCATTGGTGCTGCAAATATGAATGACACTGGACATGATTAATACAATCTGTATTTGTCTTTCGCTTTCACTATGGACGAAGTCTGCGAATTAATTCAGAGTTAATGGAACAGGATTTCAACAAGAGGAGCAGAATCACAATGTTAATTTCTTTGACACTGCAAGCGTTTTAGGAAAGGTGCATATCAAATGATTCGTTAATGGGATTTGTAATGCTGTTAAGAGATAATACGTTAACACAGCGGGGCTGATAAAAAAACAACATAAAGCTTCTTCTAAAATAACATGAGGACGTGAATAGCTGATTACACGCAAAAATGAAGCATATAAAAGGCCTATTTATTATCGAAATGTGATAGCCCACATTTGCTTTATCGCAGTGCTATTGGCCAATCTGATAATGATCTTAACGGTTCCGTTTACTACAGCTTATCACTGTTTTTACTTTGTTGGCAATTGTTGTAATTGTCGTCTTGACCACAATTATCATGTCGACTTACATTATATCCAATCAAAACAATACATTTTGTCGTTTATTCTTGAATACATGTATAAATATTTCATATAGGCCACATGTTTTATTTATACAGAGCTCTCCCTATGACGCGCACACAACGAGCATGGCCGGGGCATTAAGTTATCACCCTTACGGGAGTCCTGGTTACCCTTACCAACTGAACGACCCGGCTTATCGCAAAAACGCCACGAGGGACGCGACGGCCACGCTGAAGGCATGGCTACAAGAACACCGGAAGAACCCGTATCCCACTAAAGGCGAGAAGATCATGCTAGCCATCATCACCAAGATGACCCTGACCCAGGTCTCCACCTGGTTCGCAAATGCCAGGCGGAGGCTCAAAAAGGAGAACAAGATGACGTGGGCGCCGCGGAATAAGAGTGAGGATGAGGATGATGAGGAAGGCGAAGGGGAGAGGAAAGAAGTGGATCGCTCAGAGAAAACTCTGGACAACAGCGAGGCTTCGGCGGAGGATGAAGGTTGGTTTAATCTGGTGACGGAGCCAATGATCCGTTAAACAATTCAGGGTCGGGGGGATAAACGCCTGTGCCTTTTATTTACCGCTGCTTGGACGTGATTAATGGCGGGCCACTGGCCATGGATACATAATATAGCAATCACCAGGAGTGGCCTCGATTAAACTCGACTGTTATTCCAATGAATATTCTCATGACGACATTTATATGGTATAATATTAAAGGGTACCATTATTGTTATTAAGATGGAATATAGCATTTTATTCATACTTAAATCATTACGCCACAGATTTACACTTATTATTAACAGAGGCCGCGTAAAATTATGCAGACTTTAAGTAGACATGGGGATAATTATAATCTGTGTTTGCTCGATATTTTATTTAACCTAAATTGACAATGAATATGCTTTAGTATTTTTTCTTTCTTTCTTTCTTTCTTTCTTTCTTTCTTTCTTTCTTTCTTTCTTTCTTTCTTTCTTTCTTTCTTTCTTTCACACAGATTAATATAACTCTTGTGGTTAGCGTCATTGTATTAAAACTATTCTCTCTCATCCATGCAGGAATCAGCCTGCACGTCGACACCATGACAGACCATTCGTGTTCGGCAGAATCTGACGGGGAGAAGGTTAGCTGTCGCGTGGGGGATCTGGGCTCGGACCACGCCAGGGACAAATGTGACGACGACGACGATCATGACTTGGAAAACGAGGAGCGAGGCCAGCTCAGCTCGCCTAAACCCGTCACGTCGTCGCCTCTAACCGGAGTAGAAGCGCCGATTCTAAGCCAACATCACCATCACCACCTTCATCACCACCTCCATCACCTTCACAATCACCGCGAGGACCTGACCCGGAACCTCGTCAATAACAACAGCAGCACGAATAAATCGTCCTCATGTCTCGATAACAGAATCACATCTTCAGGTGCGCCTCAAACCCCCACAGTCAAGCCCAAGTTGTGGTCGCTGGCGGAAATTGCTACCTCGGACCAAAAGCAGACACAGCAACAACCGGGCCCACCAAACTGCCCCTCCAGCCTTGGCCTCCTTAATCCCCCCGCCCCCTCCTCCACCTCCCCGACTGCAAGCGCCGTCTACCCCGCCCCCTCCATCCTAGGGAGACCTATTTATTATACTTCCCCCTTTTATAGCAATTACACAAACTATGGCAACTTCAGCCCGCTTCAGGGCCAAGGGATTCTGCGCTACAACACCTCGGGAGTGAGCGTTGCTGCCGCGGCTGCGGCCGCTGCGGCGGCTGCCGCGAACGAAGGTCTCACCTCCAGCCAACCGTCCGCTGCCGGCGGGGTCCTAGAGGCCAACAGCGCATTGCACAAATCCAACGCAGACTCTCCTCTCGTTAAAACTAACGCAAACCACATTGTTGTCGAACAGCAGCATTTCAGACCTGCAAATTTAGAGTCAAAGAAAGGTACGTAATAACGTCAAGCTGTGACACCGACGCGGCATGTAGGGCCTATAATCCGTTTTCAGTGCAATTCGTTTTTATGAAATAATATATTTATAATCGTGTTTCATTTTTGTTTATTTTCTTATTTCTGTTTCACCGAACCTCATTGAATCGTTACACACTCAATGTGTTGCAGGCGACGGAGCTTTCATTTGCAGCTGGCTGGCATTAGAAATTAGTATGGGCATAGTAATCGTCTAATGGTAATGATAATACTGGAATATTAATCAACAAATGTGCAAGGCGACACTGACCAACGCATACATGAATTATGAATTGGGTGTATGAAAGAAGTCGAATCAGCCCTAACACACGCGCGCTGCAGGCACGCAGACGTGCACGCATCACAAATAATCACACACCCTCTCTCACACACACACACGTACACGCACATACACAGTGGCAGCCTGAGTGCAATAAGCAAAATATGTTGCCATAGCCTTGAATAGGAGTTATATTTATAACGCGCCCTCTGTGTATGTGTGTGTGTGTGTGTGTGTGTGTGTGTGTGTGTGTGTGTGTGTGTGTGTAAGAGTGTGTGTGTGTGTGTGTGCGCGCGCGCACGGGAGGCCCCAAACCTTATCTTTCAGCTTAAGATAATTAGAATTACATAGGTTTCATAGCCAAAACCAAACAAATCAGATATCAGTATACTCCCTGCGCCCATGCACTGGCAACAAGGAAATAGGAATTTATTAAGCACTTGTAAAAGTTTATTAATCTAAGTATTCTTTGGTAATTGCTAGCCTGACAAACGTTCAGTGTTTTATGGGATGGCTTGGTGTGGGATTTTTATTTCCTCGGTCCACAGGTAGGTGTCACAATTGGGTTGAATATGGCAGAAAGGGCATATAGCCTTGTGTTGTTAACCCCTCAGACCCTTTCCTCTGAATAGGACCCAGTGCCACCATATCTAGTAGGAAATTAAAGCTGCTATACGCATATAGCTCGTCGGCAACATTCTTTAACCAAACTCAAACGTGTTTGACAGACAATTGTTGTTGTATAATTTTCAATTTCGTTGTCATGAAATGTGAAAACAAACGTCATAATGCTGGTTTGATAAAGCTCACCCAATGTATGTGATTTTTGGACAACATGTTATTTCTCAGGTTTATATAGTTTGCTTCTTTGCCACGGTATATTATTTTAGTCTATATGCGTGAAAACATAATTTGGCCTTTGTGTGAAATCGTATTTGTAATGGAGGTGTTGTTGGAAGCACGGCAGCGGAACTGAATTGAACTTGAGGACTTCAAAGTGGAATAGCCTACATTTGATATTTATTTTTTTAAATAATGGCTAAATGATGCCTATACTTTATGCAAGTTGTATTGCAAAATGGTAAACTGAACATTGTTTGTTTTGTAAATAAATTATTGACGCTTTTTATTTGAGATGCATTTGGAAAACCTACACAATCTTGTTAACAGGAGTACTTTTACTAATTTATATCTTTGATTGTAAATAACAAACGCGCTGGTAGAATATGTACTGGCGAGGTAGTAGTCTACTATCCATTATTCAAAGGAGAAAATATTAAACTGTTTTCCCAACTATATATAAACTTGAAGACTCATTTATTAATTTGTAGCAGATCTTGTTCATCACTAACATTCCTACTACTACTCATTTGATCGTTGGTTTTATGAAAATGTTCATCCTGCGCAAATTGTAAAGAGACGTGACGTCATTCGTAAATATAGGCTAGGCCTGTGTGTGTGTTCACAAATTATTATTTATATTATTGTCATTAATAACAGCATGCACAATTATTATTATTCTTATTAACATTACTATAATTATTATTGTGGTTGTTATTATTATGATTGTTATTATTTATTGATTTAGAATTTTTTGGACTTCAGTTCAGGGAAAACCCGCGCATTGAAATTCACGCAAAATTCTCGGCGTTAAACGACACATTTAATTTTCTATTCTCTCCCCCCTCTCTCCTCACAAGGCTGCACATTTATTTTTCAGTGTGATTAATATATCCGTGAGACTCACCGGGCATTTTGGGCTCCCAGCGGGGCCGTCCCTGGAGCTTTTTAGCCCGGTTGAGAACGGGTCAGCTCTGCCTGCTTCATTACGGCACGGCATTGAGCAATCCATAAAAGTCTATCTAAGCATCTGCCAGCTCCAATGGGCTGTGTGATGGGCTCTAATCGGACAGGCTTTCCTCTGCTTTTCATCTGGGCTGCTTATTGCGGCATGGCTTAGGACACAGATAATTAAGCAATTTACTATGGTTTAGCCTGCCGAAGGAAAACATTATTATTATCATCATTATTATTATTGATGTTGTTGTTGTTATTATTGCTATTAGCTTATTTCCTGTTATTGTTTGTCGGTTTTATTTAAGGCTATGCGGTGAATGTTAGGCTGTTCATATCTCACGGGACTCCAATTCAGATATTTTTCTCCCCCTCATTCAACGAACTAATATTTGGTCGCCACCTATGGACGTCTAGGAGGCAGGCCCGGGGCTAGTCTCCGCTCCCCTTATCCAAATGCATTAATTCCATCTGATTTATTGAAATGCAGCTTTATTCTCAGGTGAGCTTCCCCGGGGACTGGGCTCCGTTGTCAAAGCGCACCAGAGGCGATCTGCAACGCACACACGGTCTCTCCCTAAACTCACTAAACTTAGCGTACGCTCTCTCTTTCAACACACCCAGTGCTTCCAAATGTCAACATTTGTTCTCAATAAAAAAAGAGTTATTGTTTCTATAAAATACCGCTTGCCGCCCGATCGCCTTTGAATGGATGAAAATAGACGTCCGCCTCCCCTCTTTAACTGAGACCAAAGGAAGGTGAGAATGCGAGCATGGCGGCGTCACGGCTCTATTACAAACCTCCGTTAAAACGTTACGAGAGACAACGTTGAATTTATGTCACAATTAGTCCCAATTCCGGAGAGGCATTTCCCCCTTTGAAGAAGCTGTAGCCTATGCCTCGCATTAGTAAAACTATTAGCTGAAGAGGCCGGCGTGCCCTTGACTGTAGATAGGCCTATTGATTCTCAAGGGCGAAACAGACAAGTCTATACTGTCGAGTGTCAAGCAGAACTAAACCCGCGCTTTAGTTTGGAAGCAAGGGAACTCTTTTACTTAGATGTTAAATATAGATATATAAGTTCTTTAATTCCCTGCATGAAATATCAAATGCAGCTATAATCCTATATCGTATAGCCAACGAGTTCATCCGTAATAAGACCGTGTTGTCACTGAGAGCTAAACTTTTGGCATCTCAGAGTCCATATAGGCTGGGTGTGCAGTCTCTTTAGAGAAAATACTGTAGTCTCAATCCCTTTATCACTGATCAAATAAGCACCTCGCATATGCAGATAATTCATGAGCTCTTTGTATCCTTTATCCTACAATCAACAATCTCTCCTCCAAAACGCTCCAGGCGTAATCTCTGACGCACACCTGTGTCTCTTCAAGTTTAGGGTTTAAGTTTAAGTTTAGAAATAGAGCGTCTTTCACGTTATACGACAAATGGCAATTAGGGAGGGACATAAACAAGGAGAGTGAGAGCAAATGAGAGATACGTTGTTGATTAGATTTTTTAGAGGAGGCGACTTAATTATAACGTTGTTTTAAGGCCATTCCACCACCCATACAAGTCCTACTCCAAAACAACCTGTTAGCGTTTTTATCAGTGCATTTCACTATGCACTACACACGTGAGCCTACATTACATGAACCCCCTTCCCTCCAACACACACACACAAACTGAATTTCAGCTGTCATGACATGTTAACGTTTCTCATTGCCAGACATGAGAGAATGTCCCTTCACCCCATCTGATGTAACAGTGATAGTGTTTTATTTTATTATGTGTTATTATTATTTATGAATTCGTTTTCAGTGGAAATATATAGAGCTAGTATAGATGACTATTATTTGAAATCTCAAACATTTGCAAACTCAAATGTTTGCTTTTCATCTTCAAACTGAATCACTTTCCCACACATGCATTCACACACATATCAAATAGGCTACCTATTATGTAATATATGAAGAAAATAAACAGTAGCCAATAACTCACACGTTTCCCCCTTCCAAACCTTCTTTTCATGACCTCTACACCAGTCTCTGATTATTTCTTATACTGTAAGTGAAATCCTCCCATTAAGACCAGGCCATAAATATTGCCGAGGTTAACCGTAAAAGAGCTAATATTAAGGGGAGAGAGACGAAAGAGAAAGAGTGTACAAATCAGCTACAGGTGTGTTTAATAAAGTACATCAAAGAAGACAGGAGCTTTTAAAAATGAGTCTGGGGTCCTGTCCTCTCGTAAAGGTGTCAGGTGAGATGTTCTCTGCCCTTGATGATCAAGGGAAGCAAACTGGGCATCGGTATGACACACACACACACGCACACACAAACACACACACACACACACACGCCTGCTTAGACATAAACACGAACATGATCACAGATACACTTCACAATACATCTAGAAATGGACACACACACACACACACACACACACACACACACACTTAGTCAGACTGGGAGACGCTGAAGCTGGTTCACACCAAAGCCTAACCAAGACCATTAGGAACTCGGACGTTCAGCCTTTAATTGACAGTTTGGTTTAAGGCCAGCGGTGAATAAACACTTGTGGGTAGTGGGCTGAGCCTCTGGGCTGTTAACCCAGAGGCCCACTGAATGGACACACTGGAGCAAATTTAAAGGTAAGGGAAACGACATGAATTGTAAATTCAATGCACTTAAGGAAAATATAAGGTGCTACGTCCGTCTACAGTGTTTCGGGCTTATGTGTGTGGATCTCGAGTATTTTTGTATGCATACAGTTTATCTAAGTGCACTCATATGTGCATGTGTCCAAATTTGTTGATTTATATAATGATGTTATAGCTCCTCTCTTAAATACACCCAAGGCACTGAAAAAACACACAAATACACATGCGTAAATGCACTGTATGCACAGACTCACTCACGCACAAACACATGCACAGACCTAAACACACATACACACACACACGCCCAGAGAGAGACTGGGAGACGCATTGGTATCATAAGTCACAACCTCCATTATTGCCAAACAACTTTGAAAATAACCCCCAAATGTTTTGTCAATGGACATGCGAAGTACAGTGGCCGACAGACGCAGCGCGAGAGGGCAGCAAAGAAAAAAATGGTGCTTGTATACAGGAAGGAAGTTTCTTAACCTTTCGCTGTTGTTCTTTATCTAACACCCACCCATCTGTCAATGTCATTGCTAGAGAAAAAATTTCACTCATGTTAGCCATGACCAGAATTAAATGAGTTCGAATTTGTATTTCTTCAACTTACAGTATATTACTGGTTGCATGTGTGCGAGTTCATGGCCATGTGTATGTGTTGCCTGCTTTTCTTTTCACACAGATAGCCCGCTATGTGCATGAGGGAAGATTTGAATGCTCGTGAATTGCCAATCGATAGCCTTTATGAAAAATGGGACCAAGGACTGAGTCAGGCAGATGTGATTAGACACGTTCCTCTTCTCCTTTCTGGCAGGACCGCTCAACGTGTCTGCACTAAAACCTTTCCCACATCGTGTCGTGTGCGAACATAGCCGGGAAGTGATTCAAGTTAAATACTTTCTGTCAGTCTTGTCATTAATTAAAGGAAGCATTTCACCTAAATCTGCATCTTTCAACTAAAGCTACGCTTTTACTGAGTGTCAAGTAGCGAGACATGCTAATATGCGACTGCAGATATTATCCTAGCCTAATGTTCGCTAAAGTGCTCATTCAGTATAAATAACTCAGGGAGATGGGAGTGATGATAATAAAATGCAATAACATTTTGCTAAGACAATTCCTAAATAGCTTTAAATATGCACCATTTTCTTTATTTTGTTTTTTATATTGCTAAACCACAAATGATAGAAAAAATGAATTGTGTACATTTTCCTACACAAACAAGTAGTAGAAGATGAAGCTGAGAATTGCATTATGCTAGCAGCTAACAGAATGCACATTCATAAGAATGAGTATGCCAACTTACAGTAAGTTTGTATTAGGCTTAAGCTGCCACCAAAAAGTGCCAGCCTATTATTTCAACCTAACAAATTGTGTGACGGGAGGCTACTTGACACGCGGAATGACAAACCTGTTCCTGTTCTAATGTTTGGCAGAGGATTATAAATATAGTAGCAATGATCACAAAAGTAGCAAGCAGCATAGCTCACAAATAGAGAATCCTCCCCCCACCTCCTCTCCAAACTAACCTCCCAGGCAGACACCTCCACTCCTCCAAGAACTCTCCACCCCCCTCCCCCAACCGTCCTCAGAGAAGGTGTGATGAGCGAGGAGAGGAGAGGAGAGGACTGCATTTTAAGTCGAAGTTGCTCTTTCCTCCCTCTCTCTCTCTCGCTCTCTCTCTCTTCCTGTCTCCTCCCTTCCATTTCACTCTCTCTAAGGACAGGGCTCTTTCAGCCCCAAACCCACCCAGGAATATTAGTCCTATTGCATTTAATCACCGAATCCTAGCGCCTAAAAGATTTCAATTCATTACAGGCACTCAGATATTCAGGCCAGCTGCTTCCTGGCGGCTGGCTGAGGACAAGATGGAGACAGACAGGCTGTGTGTGTGTGTGTGTGTGTGTGTGTGTGTGTTCTCTCTCTCTCTCCACCTCTTTTTCTCTCTCTCCCTCTCTTTCTCATATGGAGACATACAGGGCAACCCTATCCTCAGCAATGCCCTGGCTGTGCTCAGCACAATTCAGTGACAGCTATAGCTAATGAAACTACACAGGGGTGGCTCTGCTTATACCGTGTGTGTGTGTGTGTGTGTGTGTGTGTGTTTGTGTGTGTTTCTGTGTGTGTGTCTGTGAGGGAAGGTATGCTGGTGAGCCGTGCACACACAAACACGCCCAGCTTTCCAGCAATTTTAAAGCAAGTGACGGGTGATATGCTACCACGAGCAGGGGAAGCAGCTTACATGTTTCTGTTACAGGGGGATTGGAGGTGCATTCTAATACAATTACGCTGACGAAAAGAAATCTGCTTGCATGGGGGTGGGGGGGAGAGTGGGGGGGAAAGTGGGGGGGGGTGCCACTGGCCAACATCTGCAGCTCGCAAGCCGTATCACACTCACTTCAGTGGTGTCATGTGCCACAGTTTGAGGGTGGAAAATGAGCGGAACGCGACCAATGGCTCTGTCCAATTTAGTACAGTTACAGTACAGTTTTGGACAAAAACGTGGTTTCTTTTATGAGCTCTCACTCATTGGGGGGGTGGATATGCAGCTCTGTATTACTGTTGAGCGTGTGTGTGTTTTCATATGGAATCTGAATAATTATATAGGAATATAAGAGGGTATTATGTCTGTATGTGTGCATTTGTTTGTTGTTAGAGTATGTGGGCATGTATGGTGCACACGTGTTTCTGTTTGTACGTTCATGTGCGTGCATTTCATTCATTTTTGTGACCCTTCTGAGTGTGTGAGTGTCCGTTTCTGCGTGCACCTGTGTGTGTGCGCATGTGTGTGTGTGTGTGTGCATGCGTTATGCAGACTATACCCAACACACCAGACGGTTGGAGAGTGGTTTAGGAATCAATATTTAAGAAGAAAGCATCCCGACAATGCATCTGCATGTGTTTGCTGTACCCCTGTGATAAAATATTGACTCTGGTTTTTGCAAGAATTATCAGCTCTGGTCAAAAATGGGATTTGCGGCTTACTGGCCTGTAGCCTGCTTTGTGAAAGCAATGATGACGGCTGCACGTTCGTGTCAAATGCGGATGTAGACAGGTTGGCGTGGATGTTTGTCATGAAATACTGCCACCAACAGCAGATGTCAAAATGTGTCGCTGGCAGTTGCTGTTACTTCTGTCTGAACGAGCGGACGTCGAAAGTGACTGGGTGAGAGAGAGAGAGAGAGAGAGAGAGAGCACTCAACATTTCTGCTTACAAGCATTTTGATATACAATAGGTCAAACTGAGTGCATCAGTCATATTTTACTAATTTAATCAGCAGCTCTACACAGAGATGTTTCAACTGTATCAACGGATGTGGCCGTATAGCTGCTGCCATGACACTTCACTTTGTTCATAAACAAGGATCATTATGGTATAGGGTGACCTAAGATACAGAACGACAAATTAAAATTGTATTATTTGTAAGTGTCTGTAGATTCCTTTAGTCAAAAAGTCCTCCTGCTGGAAAAAAAAAAAAAGAAAAAAAAAAAGAATAATAATAATAATTCTGAGATTAAACTGTTGTAGTGTTACATTGGAGTTATATTTATATTTTGGATTAAAACACACCTTAAAGTAAATTCCACCACAACTAACAGGAGATTAGCTTTGTAGACACATTAGGAGGGTGTTTTTGAAAAACAATAGAAGTGGATGGGGGATGAATACAAGTGAGAATTGCCGGTCACGCACCTAAAATGAATGATTAGTTAGTTCATGGCGAAGTAAGCTATAGTCGAGGGTTTGATAAAAGTTCAGGATCATGTCATGTCTGAGTGAGAAAAAATGTAACTAAATGTAACTAAACCCTTGGCTACTTCGCCTTTTGTTGAGGGGCATTAAACTATATCAAAAAATTCCTCACTTGCCAAACAAATGTAGCTCACAGTGGATACATTTCAGCTAATTTTTTAAATGTTTTTCTTTGTTTTGATTGTCACATCACACCCAACCCACGCCCACAGATCTCAAATGTGACATACCTTGGAGGAAACACTTTGCAGTTGACAGTATCTAAATCTGATCCTGCTACTTCACACTAATCTTTACTCGTGGTGAAAGTGAACTGGCTTTATTTTGAGTCAACAATACAGTGCATGAATGAATGGCACAGCTGATGGAGCTGCTATGACATGTTATGGATTTCATACGATACGCTGTTTGAGTTCTCTCGCTCATGAGAAAGTATGCAGTGGGGACATTTAGCCTGTGAAGGATATGACTTATGTGATCCACTGAACCAAATCTGAGAAGAGAACAGAAGTCACTGAAAGAGCACAAAGCAAATAACAAGGAAGCGTATGGACGTTAATTTAAAGTATCAGTGACTCAGTGAAATGTGATAAAAGCTCACGCACTGTAAATTCAGAGAAGCAAACAATGGGTTTTTGTTTGTTTTAGTTTTAACGTTACACACCTTAAAGCACCCCTTAGATGCCCAAATGTCTCCCCCTAGACCATGTTTGACTGTGCACATATGGGTGGCGGTATGGGAAAGAGGTAAAGAACCGTGTGACTGTGAAAGCTGGGTGTGCCAAGCACTCATGTGCCGGAAGGGCATGCATGTTCAGAGTTTAAGCCAATAGAAGCTCACAGTGGATACATTGTCCCGACTCATTTATTAAATGCTTTTGTTTGTTTTGATTGTCATGTCACACCCAAACCCACGGCCACAGATCTCAAATGGGACATCATGTGAAATACCTTGGAGGATACACTATACTGACAGTTGACCACAGGGGTAATTCCAGACGCAAATTGAGGAGTGTCCCTTTAAACAGTTTGATATGTTTGTCGAGGCAATGCTTATGTTCTAAGGGTAGAAATCTTAAACGGCTAGTGTCGTTCTTACATACGCTTCTTCTTAAATGAACCTCCTTTTCACAGTTGGGTCCAAGAAGACATTTCAGGGAGTAGTCATGCCTTACGATGCACAGTGGTGCCTCAACAGGTAAAAAAAATGTATCTTGTTGCTAGGTTCCATTCCACTTCAGAAACGTTTTCTTCTACATCTGAAAATCCCACACATCAGGCTAATTAGTGAGTTGAAATTACACATTGGTGTGAATTAGCAGGGATAAATAGGTTAATAAAAACACAACACAATATCTTTGGAGCAAGTATAGTTGGCAGAAATTGATTGGCAAGTTCCAGTTAGTCCCTTAGTAACATAATATTCAAACGGGTTTGTAAAAATACAGGCATTGAAATGCGCGCACACACACACACACACGCACGCACGCACACACACACACACACACACACACACACACACAAACGTGCATGTCTGTGCATACAAACATTCATCATACTGTGTCATTTTACCTCAAGGGCCTTTGGAACAGAGATGTGTGGGAAACTTTAATTAAAAGTGCAACCCTATGTTCACCTGACTTCAATATCTTACCCATCTTTGTTATTTAGTGGCTAGCCTGTCAGTATCACAGTGTTTATCTTTTCCTGCCTAATTAAAACAATTCACACTTATTGTTGGTGAAATTCCAAAAGATACAGTTATAAAGTATTTTCTTTCATTGAAATAGGATAAGTAAAACTAAGTTTCATGCAATGTTATTTATTGATATTTACAATTATTGTTTTCTGTACTTTGGCGACACCTATGGTGATACAATGTAATTGCTGCTTTGTTTACATTGCAATCAGTGATGCCAAGACTTAATGCTAATAACAGTATTATTATTACAATATTTTGACTAATTTAAATATTGGATTTTTCAAAAATCAATAATGTATTAACTAAATGTATTTAATAAAGTGCAAACTGTAGATCCCAATAGGCATTCTATTCTATTTACATTTATGTAATTTACGCTATGATAATTTTATCCAAAGTGACTTACAGTGAGTACAATTAAAAGTATTGAGGAGCAGGTAGGGGTTAAGCATCTTCCTTCCATTTATTCTTTGCAAGCACTGAAAGTGTACATTTTGTCAGCCTTTTTCCGGTTGTAGGAGAAAGATTTCTTAACACTGATGAGTGTTGAGTGGGGGTCTCAGAGGAGTCACTGTTTTGGCCCCTTTATTTCCCTGTATGGGCCAGAGCGACTGGGCATGGCTTACATGATCTGATTAGGTGTAAATTAAATCTTCATTATCTGTCACTGTCCATTAACATAATGTGTGTATGAATGCCTTTGTTTGCGACCATTGCATATTATCACGCCCCCACTTTGGTTCAGGTGTTTTTATGGAATCAACATTGTTGATTCACACAGTAGAAAATGCAACACTACATTTTGAGACATGTTTTCCCCAAAGAATGACATTTAGGAACATTTCATAATTATTATTTTAGCAAATGTTTGTATATCATAAAGCTAGGGGTAGTCAACCCTTTGTTACCTTTGTGTGCCAGGGGCCTCAGGAAAGAAGCCACCAGCACATCCCATAAACCCATGCATCTTGGAAGAGCCTCCATTCAGAGAGCCATGTGCAAATCCACCCGCCATCCCTCACCACTGTTTGCTCTGCCTCTATCTTCTTTTCCACTGTCAATTACCAATCGTGCGCTATGCATTGCAGATGGCGCATTCTTCCTTCACTTGACTCACACGCACACACACACACACACACACGCACACACACACACACACACACACACACACACACACACACACACACACAC
>JAODLI010000008.1:1710172-1722917 GCA_027575585.1 Percopsis omiscomaycus | reverse complement strand
CTGGCGCCGCAATGGTGGAATGAGCTTCCTGCAGCGGTCAGAACAGCAGAATCACTACCAATCTTCCGCAAGAGACTAAAAACCCACCTCTTCAAAATCCATCTCGGTACCTCGGCCACCGATATTTTTACCTCATAGCACTAATCCCACTAATAATCCTTATTCTATCCTCCTTTCATTCCTCTTTCTACTCTGTTAGATCAGCTTTAAGTATATTAGGCACTTTGCACTTAGCAATTATTGACTGAAGAGTTTTGAGGAGCGAATGATAAACTTTGAGTAATGTTGTTCAAATGCATAGGAGAAGTAATCTTGTTGCTGCGCTTACTCTATGAGGAATGTTATTTTCTTGCAAAAACTGGCGGTTAACCAGTTCAACTGTTGACAAATGTACTAATTGTAAGTCGCTTTGGATAAAAGCGTCTGCTAAATGCTGTAAATGTAAATGTAAATGTTTGTTCCTAAACCTGGGACAAGTTTCAGCTCCAGGGCCCTGTTTATCAAACATTTAAGAAGCACTCCTAGCAATCGTGCTGGAAGGTTTACTTGGAGTGAAAATAATTGTACTTGAGTGTTGCACACAAACACTGTCCACACGGTATGGTTCTGGTTTAATCGTGCGTGGCACGGTTTATTGGCACAAATATACCAAAGGACTTAACACTGTCTGCGTTCTGCGTTCTGCGTTCTGCTCCTTCCATAAGCATGGAACCAGGCCATTTGGCCACAGCATCTGTAAGCAAATGTCTGTTGATGATGTGGTACTGCTTACATTCTACGTACGCCATTGTCTCTGCTTGGGGTAATGATCTTAATATGATTGCCCTCTATGACTACTACTCTATGCATGAAAGCATTTTGTTTTAGCATTATCTAATGTTGAGTTGTGGGAGCAAAATTAAAACATTGTAAGGGCATTGGATGTGATGGACATAAATCAATGTTGCATCTTCCCTGTTGCCCAAAACGTGTAGAGTTTATTTTAGTTAATTGACAAGTGTTACCCACAATTCTCTCCATCAGAATGTATGCACTTGGCCATTCCTTAACGGTATCTGCTGGATGGTTTATGACTGCACCGAAGCTCTCCCAAATTTATGTGGAGATGGAAGTATTTTCATAGTTTAGGAAAGTTGATTAAATGCTTAATGCTTAAAAGTAGGACCCAATTTGCATCACCAACTTCTTACTTGATAAATACAGGACCAGGGCTGTGGTCGATTAGCGCAAAATAATACACCCTATGTCCTTTCCTAACCACTTTTCTTTGACCTCATGTCAAGGAAAGATGTGGAGAATTCATGAGGACTTAGGAAAAGACAATCGCGGTGCTAATAGAATCCGATTGCACTTACACTAAGCTATGTAATTATGTGAAACTAAAATGTTCCAAAAATGGACCATTAAAAGCGCATCTTAAATACTTCGCCCTGTGTGTTTGTACGTGTTGTTTTATGCAGGCTGTAAACGTGGACAACTCGGTGAAAAATATTACTTCATTTCACAAGGCCAGTTCTAGAAACCTCTTACATGGTGGGCAGGCAGAGATGTTAGTTGGGCAACTCAACTCTATTCTTTTACAATAGTTTGTGGAACAATAGAGACGGCGCTCAGCTCCCCTTTCCCAGAGTTCCTTGTGTTCATTGTATGATTTGTGTTTATTTAGGTTCCATAATTGTATTTGCACATTAATGTAGGTGTTATTAGTGTGTTGTGGTACAGTAAGTGTGCTATTGCTTTTACAGTAAGTGTGCTATTGCTTTTACAGTAATTGTGTTATTGTTAGGACACCATTACTTGCCTTGAACGACATCATTTTATTCCGTACTTGTTTGATGTCATTAGCAATAGTTGCTCTCACTTTGTTCTTCCTGTGCGTTGCTCACCACAATACAATACTTTGGAAACACATTATTGTTATACTATAAGTTTGAATAATTTAAATGTAGATTTCTTGTTAAATAGGACTTTAACTGTGAATGAAGCCAACTTGGTTATTATTTTTGATAGGGTGGGCAATGCCCACCTCAGGTTCCCTGTTGTTGGACTTAAATGATGACCGTTTTTTTCGTGAACGGTCGAATGGTGCATTGCTTTAAATGTTGCTTCTGCAAGGAATTGTGGGACGGCATTATCTCCTTTCCTTTCATAAAGGAAAGTACAGTGTACCCTATGCTAAAGGAGATGAGAAAGGACACATTGAAGCACCTTTCCTTTGCATTTAGAGAATTCAACCAGCTCTTATCATGGCTGCCACTTAAATACTTCTGGCTAATTTCACTCAGTTAGGAAGGTTTCTAAACAAAAATGACTATTTGGTCTTTTTCAAAGTCTTTATAGCATTAGATTCATAGCTACACTCCACTTTATTAGTTACGGCTCTACACTTCCTCGTTAATGCAAATTATCTAATCAGCCAATCATGTGCCAGCAACTGGTCAAGAGGTTTTTGGTCAGTTGATCAAACAACAGTAATTGAGTATTTAAGAAACTGCTGCTCTCCT
Source organism: Percopsis omiscomaycus (assembly GCA_027575585.1). Classification (NCBI taxonomy): domain Eukaryota; kingdom Metazoa; phylum Chordata; class Actinopteri; order Percopsiformes; family Percopsidae; genus Percopsis; species Percopsis omiscomaycus. The sequence continues at coordinate 1,720,413 of JAODLI010000008.1, read as the reverse complement.
GGGATTTACAGAGAATTGTGCAGAAACAATACAGTGACTGGCAACTCTGTGGGCGAAAATGCTTTTTTAAGAGAGCGGTCTGGGGATAAGACTGGTTCAAGCACACAGGAAGGTGACAGTAACTTAAATAACCACGTGTTACAATAGTGGTATGCAGGAGAGCATCTCTGAACGCTCAACACGTCAAACCTTTAAGTTAATCGGCTACTGCAGTGGAAGCACAGCATGGGTGCCGAAGAAAGTGACCTGAGTGTAGGTTAGGTGTATTTTCCAACCATGTTAGCCATATTAGGGATAATGTTATGAATGATCTGATATTGTCACATCCACACCTCCCTGGACTTGTCTTTTTTCTCCCAGCTGTTTCCCATCTACTAATCAGCCCTATGTAGAGTCTGTGTGTTTCCCTTTGTTATGTGCTGGTTTGTCAAGTGTGTTACCTTGTTTTAATCCAAGCCACTTTCATAGCCTGTTTCTCATCTGCTTGACCGTTTGTGTTTCATGTTTGACTGTTCTTGGATTACGTCTCTCATTTTACTGGATTTACTGTGGTTTGCTGATCGCCTGAACATTGCCTGTCCCTGTTTTGCCCTTTGCCTGTAGAATTAAACAAGTTCGCTTTAGGAATACATCTGCCTCTTTGGGTCCAAACCTGAGTTTAGATAGATATAAAACATTTTTTTAAAAAGGTCTAATAGTTATAACATATCATCCAATACGACAATATGAGGTTTTGTTGGGCAATGGATTCCATGAGACTTTTCTAGATTTATTAGATTTATGTCAATTAGTCTAATTTCTCAATGACCAATTGTAATTGTGGTAAGAAATAATGAGCGTGGAGTAACCTAAAATTTAATAAAACCACTGTTAAATGGAAAGCGAAGCCATGCACTTAATTAAATTAACTCCTAACCCCCTTTTACCTTTACCGTAGCATGTTAATATTAAATGATATACTGTATCATTAATTAACAGAGGTTATATGCAAAGTATATGATTATGCCCGGGGGCATGATAGCAGTACTATGATGATGAATTGAGACAGTTGGTTCCACAATCCTTTAGGGCAGCCAAGTGTGAAGTAGAAAAAAGTGTGTGTGTGCATGTGTAATGGCCATTAAGAATAGAGAGGAGGCCAAAATTAAAATGGAAATCATTACCTACAAACTATTGTGGATTCTGTGTAAACACCACCTGGAATTATATTGCCACTGGTTTAGATATCTGATATCCAGTTATAATTATCCAGCAACACTTTAGGTTTACAGATGAAGCATGATAATAATGTACGTTATAACAGGACCAAGATTTTTTCAATAGGGAAAATATAACACATGGAAAAAGCCCCCTTGTGAGGGAAGTTTTGTTAAACCAGTAACTCCACACATAACTTGTGTGTTGCTTTTTTTGCCCCTGGAGGATGCTAGCAGCACTGCGACCTGGGACATCTTTGACTTTTCTTTGCTTACAGGCTTAAGGCCAGTCCTAGAGGAGCCCAGCTTCCAACATCACATGATAAATGTATTGTTCCCTGTCGTATTAATTCTGCCTGAATACCAAATATATACAAATAAGGTTCTCTGGCTGAAGAATAAAAGTAACTTTTAACTTCAGGAAACTAGAAACATGGCCTTCACCCAAGACAAACGATTGGTCTGTACAACAGATTATATTAAGTTAATTATTGTTATTGTGATAAATCGTAGAAGCAATGAATCCTCTCTGATTTGGAATCAAAATATCTGGGTCAGCGCTGGGTGAAAACATGTTCATTAGGCGTGGATATTTTTACATCAGGTCCATTCATATATTACTAAAGGGGTCTCAAGTCGTTGCACTGTTACATCCACAGTGCAGAGAAGATTGGCACTAAATACGAAGCTCATGTCATCACCGAAGGCCCCAGAGACCAACAGCTGTATCATCAACATTAATATTTTAATATTTCATGACTATTCAGTTAAATATTGATGGTTGAGTTCATAAGTAATGGCCTCCCTGCTACATCCCCCTGTAAATGGCTTCTGCTTAAACCACCATACCCACACGGTTCGCAGTGTCACCAAACTAACATTCCTTTGGTTAAAGGAAATAATAGTTTTCTCTTCTTTTGTGGATTTATGCAGTTTGTGGTTTATGAATAGCAATCTCATTACCATGAAATAGATGATTTTAGAGAAACAGTTGATATGAGTAAAACTATTTATGAAGACTAAAACTATCACAATTAACCAGATAACTTTACTTTTGAAGCTTAATGATGTGTTGATTTATCCGACCAATACAATTCCACACTTCATAGTGTAGTTCTGATTATTTCGGTCTAAATGCAGCATCTCCGATAATTCCTTTACCCAGAATATGTGAGAGAAAAGGATAACATGTCCCGATGGAACCACTTCTCTTTGCGTTCTGCCTAATTTGAATTGAAAGGAAGAACTTGTGTTTTCTCTGAATTTGCACCCATCCAGCCTATTGAATATTTGCATTTTTGTAACAACAAAGCCAGCTTATGTCAGATCACTCATTGCAGGATGTTGTTTGTAGATGTAATGAACAAGCCTCTGAAGTTCTGAAATAAGACTCAAATTCCCATACAGGGAAAAACTAATTTAACTCAAGTTAGCCTGCCCTTATAGTGCATGTGTGATGTTTCCTCTTCAATAAGTGAAAATACACATTATCACTTACTTTGAATAAGATACAGTTTTTGGCCAATAACCTTAAAGTAACAACCACTGACTTTTTTCACTCGCAGGTTGTTACTTTAAGTGTAGGGTTAATATTTCTGCTATTTATTACAGATAAATGACATAAATATTGATTCATCTTAACCATTCAGCCTTTCCACACGCTGGAGTACTTAATTTTTCAGTCTTGCTCAAGGACACTAGCTGTATTGAGTGCTTTACACCAGACCTCCCAGCTGAATAACATTCCCACTACTCTACTGTTTACTTATATCTCTGATTTGATTTCCTTGGAAAATGATCACCTCAAATCACTCAACTTAAAATATGCAGTTAGATTTGAAACTTAAGTACTTATAAGATTGTTGTGATCAAAGGTCATCTGTAAAATGGCCACGTAAGATGGATATCAAATCCAATTGCGTCTTTGATAAGGTACTAGTAAGGAACCGTGCGAGAGTGATAGAGAGGGGAAGGATTGGCTGTGTAAGTCAACCATGTTGAGTGTCCTTTTTCAAACATGTACTGTAAGTTTCCTTGTTCTTGGCACTTCAGTGGCTCAAGTAAAAATTCATCACTAGCTAGCAAATGTGTTTTTGGCATGCTTGTGCATACTGATGCATGTGTGTGGACGTGTATATTTGTGTGTGCCCTGATACCTTTATAATCATATGGGTGGCTAAGCTCCCCAGTATCTAAGCTTGGGGGCTCATGCATACAGGCCTCAAAGGAGGAAGTTAAATTGGTAAGCACATCTACAATCCAATTTGCTGCACAGCTGACATCACAGGCGTCTATCCCGTGTGTGAGCACATGCCTTAAAATGAGCATCCCCATCTATTCTGTTTGTCAAACAGGTACACTTATCTGGCACGCTAATTTCAGTCACAGGTTTCCCAATAATAACATATTTTTGCCGTTATTACAAATTATGACTCCATGTGTGCATATAGGGGAAAGAAAATGTGATGTGCTGCAACTATAACTGTGCTTACACTAAATCTGGGAAAAGGGAGTGTAGCCTTTTAAAGTTGCAATCTGTCATTAATCATTATTCTCTTGTTAAAAATCACTATTCAATTGGTAACACAATATACACTGACACCTTTACCTTGTTTGTTTTTTTAAAGCCTACTAGAAAATGTACCGATATGAGTGCTAGACTTCCCGCTGAGAGTGATGCAATTGAATGTTATTGATCAATGAGAGCAATTTTTGTAGTTCTAAAAACAGAAATACCTACTGTATGGAGACGGGTGAGTATTGATAGCAACATACTGAATTTGTATGTTGGCAGCTTTGAGCCAGTATTCCAGGATACTAATTTAGTTGAAGTAACTTCCTGATTATTTTATGCAGGACATAATATTTCTTGACGAACAAATACACCCAGTAACCCATAATTCAAAATTACTTGCCTGGCGTTTCTTTTCCTTTTCTCTGCAAATGTGGGATGAGGAAACATGCATGGTTTTCTCCTTTCTGGCCTTCACTTAAACCAGCCTCTTTATCTCAATAACAGAGATAGTGCCCCTGAAATCACATAGCATGAATAAAGAGGGATCCCCAAAGCTGTAGAAACATATAACATGACTTACACCCATACAGTTTATAAGCCAAATCTCTCCCCAGATGTTAATGCAGTGATCTGTGGTGCAGACAAGAAGTCTGCACTACTGTACATACTATATACAGCTCTTAATAAGCCTTTCTGGGCTCGATAAAGACTTATCCCCAAAGCTCTGCTCTTCCCCTTTATTCCATCAGCAGTGAAAGGATAGAAAACGCTGTAAACTAAAGAAAAATACACCAATTGCATTTCCAACGTGATAAATATTTCAGAGGCACCGAGATCATATTTAAACTACATTCAAGGGTTCCCTTTTCCCTTTGCCTGGGAGATTAGGATCCCCCACTTGCCTTTTAGAGATAATCAATGACTCTTGTTATCCCCCCTGTTACAGCCTTATTCGGGTGTTGAATAGTATAAAATTGTGTGTGTGTGTAATTAATGTCTTAGACGTGGAATGCTATGAACACCATTAATCTACATGTGCTACAAATATAACCGATTGTCAAACAGACGCGTACAGATATTCCATCACCTATCCAATTGGCTTTTACCAAGCTCTACAATTCATTTGCAGTGTAATGCACCCGATAAAAATGTATTCTGACTGCTCTATTGATTGTGAAATAGCTTAATCTCGCCACAGTCGAAAAAGATGTATGCCACCCATTTCCCCCCTGAAGTATTATTTTACTGCATTTGAGCATGGTGAATTATTGCTGTACAAAGATATGCATTGTTTATGTATTGTTTTATTCAATTTTTTGTCCCATGATTTTTTTTACATTATAAATATATATATATTAAGAATGTATTGTGTATTATAAGGCCACCCTGTAAAAAAACGATTCATATACCTTTACTGATGCAATGCTCTGAAACTATGCCATGGAAAGACAAAGGACACCTTGCTGCACGGCAACCTTCCGCACCTCAGCCATTCACCTTGTACTCAGAACAAAGTCAATGCATCTCACTTTTTCGATACAGATTTTAGAAAATAATGTAGTCTTCTTAAACTTAATGTAATCTTCTTTCAACCACTTAGTTTGTAGGTCTTAAAATCAGTCAATTTCCAAATGTGACCAGGGCAGTGTTACCTGTGTGAGGTACTCACAGTACAGTATTCAAATAAAGGCTGAAATTTTAAACCAACTGTCAACTGTTGTCTTTACATCCATTATTTCGCCTCAGTAGTCCTTTTCTATGTATTTTTAAACATGTCCTGAACCAACCCCCATCTCTGTGTCACTGTGACTGCAGTGTGTGTGTATCATTAGCTGCTTTTCTCCATTATCTGCAGCCATCTAGTGTTGACTTTGTGCCCTAAAAATTATGCTGCCTCTCTGTGAATCTCTATTCCTTAACAGATACAATATAGTATTTGATGACCACTAGCTTAGCACTTTATATTTGTATAACACTAAAATGGTAAGCAATTGAGAGAATATTAACAATATTTTTGAAACACTGTATCCCGGAATTTTGTTCATTATTGATCAAATAAAGAACACACTCCATGTGTATTTAATAATTTGATTACATATCAATCACTGGTTTAAACTTGGAAAATTATTTAATTGTTTTAAAAAAGGTAAAATACAAATATTTGACTATTATAAAGAACTGCAGTTTTTGGGGTGAATAAAAAAGGTCAGAAAGAACAGAAAGTATATTCAAGAATGCACAAACCAAGAAAACACAGCACTTAATTATTTGTGCTGTGCTCTTTCTTCAGCCATGACAGACAGTGCTCCAAAACTTGTAACACCTGGGCTGCCTCTAGGCTCTATACTTTGACCCCTGGGGGTCTTCACCTGGGACACTGGCCCTGCGAAGCCATACTCCATACCTGCTCCAGATCTGCCTGAAACAGACATATTACCACCCATTGCCCAGAGGGGGAAGTCAGTCCAAGCCTTCTGTCAAATTGTTTGACATTAATTATCAGGACTAAGTGAGATAGCACTGTTAAAGTAGATATATCAGTAAAGCCTTTACATATTCAAAAAGTCAACATAAAGCTTGCATACACTACTGTTTCATTGTAATGTATATGACACTGGATAAGGTGATTCACAGTTCGAGTTTACATTTATTTGTATTTTTAAGCCTTTACTTTATTTCTTTTCAATAAAAAGGGATTATAAAGTAGCATGTTTAGGGATTATACATAAATATGTCATGTACATTAATTTATGATGTTTTATGTTAAATATTAGGGGCATACGGTCTATCACATTATAATTGATCTCGGGATCTTTACATGCCTGATTATATAAAACAAAGGAAATTAAATAGATACGAGATATAAGAGAGACTCCTCGCTATCATAGATATATGGGAGCAAGCAGTATGCATGGGCAGTATGCATGGGCAGTATGGGCAAATATTTATATCTTTCAACCTGTACAAAGAAGCAATATTGTTATTTGACAGTCAAACTGTATGTCACTTTACTGATGTTACAAGCAAAGATTTGAGACGTATTACACAATTATGAAGCATGTAGCTTTTGGGATTCTATCAGAAAATGTCAAGAACTGAAAATATCCTGGCCCTGAAAGTGTTGCTTGTCATGTGTGGTTGAAGATGCAGGGGAATACGAGCTGGCAAGGGAAATGCCTTTATTCTTTAACACCAAAGAAAAACGATCAATAGCACTTTGCTGCCAACTATACCTTCGCTTTTAGTCCCTCATACTTTACTGCTTCACTTTTGACACACTCAGATGTCTCTGCGGGGAGAGGGGAAAAATCACTATGACTGTCTAGTAGATGAAAGCAGACATTCAAGCGTTGTCAAGGTAGTTTTTCTTCTTTTAAAACAATGAATGAAGGAAAGATATTGAATGTCAGTGGGGAACATGTGAACATTTGATAATGTATTTACATTTATTTATATAGCCGCTTGAAATGTAAGGCAATATGTAAGGCAATATGCAATATTTATACATTTATTGACATTTGTAATAGATTGCACATATTTTTGAGGTATGGGGGGTGGGAGCTAGCAGGATTTGGGACATAGCACATACATAAAAAAATCCACTGCACTAACTTGTTTGACCATATTGACAGAAGACATTTGGAGCCAAATGAAAAACTAATTAAATGAAAATATGTGCTAAGCTCGGTGGTGTATGGGCTTCTACTTTATACACAAAGGTCTGTCAGACATTTGTAACCTAATTCTGTTATGTTTCAATTACCAGACTAGGCTTTGGAGTCCACGCGAAGGTTAAGCAAATATGACGTAGTACATACATAGGCTCTAGGTGCACAGACTTCCAGCTTTAAAACCCCTGTCAGTCTATTTTATTAAGTATAAACTCAGACTTATGGTCAATATAAGCTTGGGTTTGTTTATGACAGGACCCATATTTAGATTTCCACCCATTCGTTTTAAGGTCATCCAGAAGTCACTTTTTCTCTGGGACAACTTCATAAACTTGATCTTTGCACCCAGACATCACACATCTGAAAAATAATTATCAAAAAGGTTAAACCAGGTAAATCCTTATCGTGTGTGTGTGTCAAACTAAATTGCTCAAAAGGCTTTTGCCATCCCTTTAATAGAAGTAAATTAGAGTTAGGAACCGATAGCATGTGGCGACTCTGAAATTAACAATTCAGCAAGAATGTGAAAAGTGTTACAGTATGTACAACATGAAGATTGTTGGTTGACCTAAATGCTCAGGAGTACCTGCATAAAAAACGATGTTCTTAATCTTAACTGTATTCTTTAATAATTGATAATGATTATTCATTGTTAAAGGTTGTTAAAAGTTGTGTTTACATACTGTAGACCCCACGTTCTATATTTACATAACCTTCATAACCTTTAACAGAACACAGGAAATGAGGGACCACCAACATTCTATCTTATGAGCTAACAACCAATGGATAAAGAGAAAGAAACAAAATATCCTATAGAGTACCTGACATGCTGTGTGTATTAATTCAGCTTATTAGACTAGTCTTAGGAAAGAAAACCTCACCAATTAGCTGTCCAACATGTGCAAGAGGAAAAGGGCCACTCAGTCATAGTGAGCATTCTGTCTATAAGAATGCATGTTGGTCAGTCTCAAAAACAGAGTGGTTTGCATTTGTATTGACTGATTCTCATAATGATGAGCTGTTAGCCAAATGCCCCACTAGCCACCAGCTACAAGTCATTCTGACACTGAGCTGAAATGGATAGAATGGTCTCATGAATGATAATGAACTAATGATAATTATGGGGCATATAACATGGCTATTACAGAGTGTTTGATAATGTGTCTATTAAATTGATAAAATATAATATGTATTATATATTTTTGATTTTCAGACATTAAAGATGTCATTTCATTGGACAATCCAAAAGCTTTGCGAAAGAATACAATTTTCATGATAGTGTGTCATTATCAAAATACTATGCCAGAGTTTGGTTTGCTATTTATTCATACTAAAGGATATTACTATGGAGAGTCAGGAAGTGTCTATTCTGTCAGTCTATCTATGCCCTCCGTTTTCCTTTCACACTCTGGTTTCACCTATTCCGAGGTAGCAGGGCAAAGATAAATGTGATTTAAATTAATAGCTGCTACTGAATAACTCATGGGCTGGTAAATGATGCATTCATCAGATACAGACAGCCAATATCCTGTGATTCATGGCATTCCTTACCACATGAGGGGTGCCAACAAAAATTGTTATTAGTTTTTAATAAAGTGTAGTAGTCAGTAATAATATCATTTATCAGTGGAAGGGGGTTGGCGAAGAGGTACCTGGTGTTAAATGATGCAGCCAGAAGTGGTTATGAAGTAAAATAGGGACGGTTGTTAGGAAAATATATACAGTATATACTTTATACTATATACAGTACATGACATCTTATTCAAATTTTTACATTACAACAAATTATTGAAAATTACTTTACTATGAGTTTTTGTGAGCCTTTTTGAATTTTATTGAATTTTGTATTGTGTAATTATTTTTTTTACAAAATTACATTTGTGTACTTATTCTTAAAAGATGTTATTTTCATTTGTAGAAATGAGATGCACTTGAATGTTTGTTTCATAACATTAATTTACTTCAAATGATCAAAGCAGCAATTGTCTGTGGAACCCACAATAAGCTACACGCAAATTTCTTTGCACTGTGAGAGAAAATACCGCCACGCTTCGCGAGGATTAAGCCGTCACTTTGTTGTACAGTGATGTGTCTCGACCTTGTATCTTTGACTGAGATAAACCCTACCAAATTCCTAAAACAAACAAGCTGCAGGTCCCTTAATTTAGCCCCGCAGCAGAAACACTTTACTGAGGCAGCCGCTGATGATTCCCCTTGTGTATAGGCCAATGTTAAGCCTGGAGAACAGGTAACAGTCAATCCATTAACCTTAGCTTTTAGCAGCCGCTCCATGTCACTGCCTCTAAGTCTTACACACACATAGTAATGTGTGCAAACACACATAAAAACACGCTGATGAATGCACACACATTCTCACGCACGTGCACACACACAGAGACATCCCCCACCAGTTTCCCTAATAGTTGCCTGGCAAAGACTTGAAAAGGTCAGAACAATCCTTGACATTGACTCTGCCATTGTAATAATAAGCTCTTTCCTCTTTCTTCCAATATCAGCCTTACCCAGTCGTTGAACCGCAAGGTTTCCATACACCTCCCATATGTTGGCTAGCTGTACATACGCACACACACACACAGATACACACAGACGTTCACACACATACTTTATCCCCTGGTTTAAGTGGGTGTCAGCAGCCAGTTTCAGCTGGCAATATGAAAGGGCTTCCAAAGGCAGGGGTCATGTTAAATTGTAACGCAAATGTTATTCCTCAATTATCCTTCTGGAGAAAATGTCAACCGCTTCAGGGGGAACCACACTGGGCTGAAACAGTGTGTGTGTGTGTGTGTGTGTGTGTGTGTGTGTGTGTGTGTGTGTGTGTGTGTGTGTGTGTGTGTGTGT